>VZRF01013962.1:0-57983 GCA_013396875.1 Vireo altiloquus
AAGTCACATCAACTAATTCAGCTTAAATCTGTCACAAGTTTGTATGCCTTGCTTGGGATATATTTCTTCAGGACACTTCTGCTGAATTTTGTATCTGACCTCTGGGTTGATGTTTTTTTTTCTTTTTCTGTCAAATATATTTCCCTGAATTTGACTCAGTGAAACTACGCACCAAAGACAACTGTAAGAGACAGTGAATGAAGTGTGGTATCAGAAGGCAAACTGCCCTCTGCACTCCTGACAGCTTTCTTTGGACTACTATATTGATTTCAATACAGCATACATTCCCATGCATCCTCCTGCTTATCTAATCTACATGGTTAATATTGTTGTAGCCATCAGCTGCAGTTATAGTACAGGGGGCTGTCTCCTTCACGTCCTTTCTGTACACATACTTCATTGCTTGGTAGCTGAAAACGATACTCATCAGTCCTCACTGTTGGTACCTGTTATACCTCTGTGTTCCATGCTTGACAATAAAATAAGCTTAATAATTTATTTAGAGCTAGAACCACAGAAGGACGAAGCATCAGAAGAGTCACCACTGCAATGTATTGTCTTTTAGGAGGTGCCTAGTCCCCAGGTGGAACACTTCGTACCACATACAGCACATAAGGACAGCTACGTTTCACAAAAGGGGGCCCCTCACTGAGAGCACCTCCGGTAACTCCCTCTTCTAGTTAGGACCTATGTCCCTCTGTCCCCTCTTTACATTTTGGGAAGAGCTCCTGTCCAGCCTCTGACACTGCTGGAAAGTGTTTCTCACATTTTTTGACATACATGGCTTGTGATGCAGAATCTAGGATAATGTGGGAGACTGAAGCTTTCCATGCATCGGTATGTACACCAAGGTGCATCTGGTGTTTCACAAACCCCAACTCACTCTTAGGTAGCTCGTCTGGCTTTACCATTTGTAGGCCTGGACATGATAAACTCTAGGAGACATCCTAGGTCTAGTGACTGCACTGTAGGAAAACATGAGTTCAAGCCAGCAAGTTAATGATAGTGTTAGACAACTTGGGAAAACTTATCTCATCTAACTTTGTAGGCACCTAAATCTGGTGTAGCTGTCTTCAGGAAGAATCCCTCAGCATGCTCTTAAGTTATAGCTGAACTCCTCAAAATCATTGTGTCTCAACTGAGGTAGTTAAAAGTTTAGATTAAGCCAGTCCCTTCAGAATTCCCTTAGAGGTAGAGGAGAGGAACACAACTCTTCAGAGGGTGATTTATCCCAACACCCAACACTGACATTTCTTGTCCTGTCACGAGTAACCATGGAGATTTCAGGCAACTAAGTCCAATATAGTCTGTCTTCTAACTTGACTCTTGGAAATGTCACTTCACTGAGCTATTTTGGGAAATGGCATTCTTCTGTTTTCTCCCTCAGGTTCATTTTCCCATATTTTTTCTAATTACTTTTTTTCTTCACTCAGGTCACAGAATGTTAAGCATCAGATCTGGTTACTGACAGTTGTTGGAACAGAGTTTCCTTCTAGGCAGCTGCTTCTCTGTTGCATCAGGCCACTTCATGAGGCTGTTATTGTCTGCTGTAAATATTTTTATTTGAAATTCAATGGAACCTGAGTATCTGTTGCTCTGTGTTCTGTCCTAAATGTTTAGAAATAAACCCTCTCTGCCTTGCCAGCCTGCAAAACAGACTGCACCTTCCCTTCATGACACTTTGCTCTCAAGAGGTAATGTATTTGTAATCTGCTTGTGAGTAGCTGGTATGATCATACACAAGGCTTGAAATACTTGATTTACAGAGAAAAATAATTGGTTTTGCAAAAACTTTGCTGAGAGACCTTAAAAATCCAATTCACTCACAAGCTTTAAATCTAAGATGGAAACTTGAAACAAATCTACTTCTTTAGAGGATAAGTGGTGCTGCTAGTCCTCTATTTCTCCTCTTCTACAGCTGTTACTCTGAGTTTCTTTTCATGCAGAAAATATCTTCTTCAACAAGTTACATTCTGACAATACTAACAATGCATTGTTCTTTTTCAAAATTAATAAATTCCTTACCCTACAAATAGTTCTTTGCCTCCATATGCCTTTGTTTTCACGTTTTGCCAAGCATTTGATATCAATAAAGACAAAACTACTGCCACATTGCCAGTGTAATAGAATGCTTTATTTCTGGTATGGGTTTCTTTGTTTTTCTAGCACTGGTTTTAACTAAAAAAACCCTAATTTGCTGAGCTTCTTTTTCCTTTGGTTTGGGGTCTGGGGTTGCTGCTCTGCTTTCTCCCACTCGCCCAGCATTTTGGGTCTCACCAAATGAGGCAAGGCTTTCATTTCTTAAAAACCTTCAACACAGTTTCCACATAATGGGCATCTGGTGGGGGTTTCCTTGGGCTTCCAGGCTGCAGGAACTTCTTAATTGTAGGCATATTGCTCATTTTGGTTTTAAACACCTAGGGAAAAAAAAAACCTTAAAAAACAGAACAAGAGAGAAATTCCGGCCACAAAAATGTGATTTACACAGCCTGGAGAGATGAACATTTCAGGACTGACCTTTAGCTCCTAAATACAGCATGCTAGGTGATAAAATTACCTGCAACTGAGGAAACCCGGACAGCACAGCAGGAATCTTCTCCTCCACTGCTAAAATGGCTTCCATTAGCTGAACATCTGCCCAGCTGAATTTGTTGCCAACGAGAAAGTCTTGGCCATGTTGTTTCAAAATCTGGAGAAGACAAGAAAACTTGGGCTGCACATGAGAGTGGGGCATATGGACATCCCTGGCAGTAAAGCCTCACAGCACAGCTGCAGAGATGAGCAGCAATTCTATTTGAGATTTCAGGGTGGACTTTTCAGCTGAAGCTGAGCCTAAATCATTTCACTGTTGCTGGGAAAAAAAAAGAAGTTTTGTTCATTTCATGTTCTAGTACACAGATTACAAACTTTGGTCACTCAGTAATGATGAATGATGATTGGCACCACGAACAGAAACAAAACCACCTGCTTCAGTAGACAAGTAACAGTCCTAGAAGTAGAAAGAGATGGAAATGGAAGAAGTAACAAGCAATTTAAGGAATTCATAGAATGTGGCAGCCAGTGGGCCTATTAACCAAGGGGTCATGAGAGCTCTCTGGATGAGGGGACCGTAGGAGACACACCCCAGGTTAGGGTGACAGAAACAGGTTTCTCCCAGGGATCTTTGTTCTAATATGCTAATGTACCCCAGTTCTGCTTCCCTGGTTGGCCCTTGTCCCTCGGCCACTCCGTCCCTGTTCCCCTGTAGGTTCCCATACCCCAGCCCCGCCTGTGCATCGTCCCTGTGCCCTCTGACCTGATCTTCTCTCTATCCCTACCCTCCTCGTACTTAAACCTGCTCATCTTTGTCCTGGAGCCCTTCACTTGTGGCTGGAGTAAACCTTTCCATGGAACCCCAAACAAAGACCCTTCCTTGGCCATCCATCACCTTAGGAGCTATCTGGTGTGAGTGTGTGTGTGTGTGCGTGTGGCACCGACCGTGCGGCTTTCATAATGGAGACACTTCAGGAAGGTTGCAGCACTGGACCACCCCCCTGCCACAACAATAGAACTCCCATTTAGATGCTTCATGTAAAGTGAAGTCCAATGCTGGTATCAGGAAGCAAACTTAAGAAATGCAAAATTGCAACAGCTAAGTAAAGAAAATTCCTGCCTTTGGGAACAGATTGTTTTAGTGTTAAGAACTTCAGTGATGCTCAGCCTTTATTATTGTTTTCCAACAAAACTAGATAAATATTACAAAAGTGGGAAATACTGTCAGATGCACGAATCATATAGGCTTGGTTTGTTGTTTTATAAATCTATGACTGTTGTTTTACTAAGTATTCCTAATCTCTCTACCTGATTAATTTGCAAGGGATTTTTGCATTCATCCAGTGAAACTTTTCCAAATGAAATTAAGCATGGCAGAGAGATGAGCTCTAAACAAATAGAAGTATAGAACTGTTCCTTCAAGAAAAATAATCACATGTGCTTGCCTTCACTTTAGTGAGACGTTTTCCTGTACAGCTGAGAACATATTGCTTTGCAGATGTTCAAATACCACAGACCTGACAACACAAGCCAACAAATAGAGGAAAATGTGCTGCTGTATTTCTCCTTCTTTGAGGTAGCCAAGAAAGCTGAGGATTGGGACTGACCTACACTACAAACACATTGTTATTTTGCAGAAACTTTTTGGATAATTGCAAGTTTGATAGACAAATACTTGCTGTCACTTACCTTTTCAAAGACCGGAAAGTACCTGTTAGTTGCCCTCTCCTTAATTGAGTCAAGATTTTTCTCCTTTGCATCAGGTGGAGAGAAAGGAAACATCAAAATCATTTGCATCAGATCTGCTATTCCCTCCACATACATGTCAATCCTATTGGTCAGAGGAAGATGGTAGAAAAAAACACGTAAGTTATTTTATCTGTTTTCCAATTAACTACGGCAACTTACAGAAATTTTATTATCACCAACATAGTGCCAATTTTCACAGCCAAAACTAAGCATGAACTAAACCTGAATGTTTTTCAAAAAGAATAAAAGCCTGCTTCTGTTTAGGAGCATTTCAGAAGCATTGGTTAAAACTTATTGTTAGCCTTTTTGATGCCTTTATACTGGATTTACAGGATTGAATTTGGTTTATACAATGTAGCTATCACATAACAGACTGCCCTGTAAGTGATAGGAGGTGTTACATACAGGGCTCTCTCCTTCAAGTCTTTCCCATAGAGATTGTATTTCCCTGCTATGTAGCTCAAGATGGCTCTGGTCTGCACCATCTTCATCCCATCGATCTCAACCAGGGGCACTTGCTGGAAGAGCAGGAATCCATCTAGGGTGGAGAGGTGAAGAAAAGCCTGTTAGTTCCTCCTAGACTGCGAGCTGTTCAGGAGACCGAAGCACTGAGCACATTTCTCTCACAGTGCAGGAGACCACTGATGTCTTGCTGTAACTGGAAAGCTCACTGCACCCAGCTAACATTGTGGGGAAGATCAAACAGCCTGCATCACACTCCTGTAGTGAGGTCACCACAGTGCAGCTGGGCCCTGGGCTTGACAGCATTGCCAGAGCTTCACCGGCTGGAGCCTGCCTCGTGCTGGCAGGAAAAGCCTGAACCAGCACTTCCAACCCAAGGAATAGGAGGAGAATAAAGATATGTGGTGAATCTGAACTTTAAAAAAAATCCAATTCTTTTGAATGCAGATCAGTTCCCTGCCAGGGACATACACATGAATAGTACTGCAGCAAGGCCAAGCTGCTGGAATACAGGAAGGGCTCAGGCCACTTTAAACATCCTGAAGCTACAGAGCTAGAGGCAGAGCCTGTGGTAGCTGTTGGTGTTTGAGTAAGTTTCACACAGTCACTCCAGGACCAGAGTTTGAGAGTCCCCATAGATTTTACAGGCCTAGCCTCAGTGTCATTCTACAATTTGGCCTATTTAGAAATGTCTTTGTAGTCTCATTTTTTGCTGGTGATGGTCAGAGTAGTTGTCTGAGCTTTCAGTAAGGCAGCTCTGAGAGCTAAGTAGACAGAGATTTAGCATTGCCATGTCAGTCTATTCTAGACCAGTTTTCTGCTGGACTAATTCACTGTTTTTGGAGACACTCCCTCCTCCATTTACACACTAAGGGCATCCAGAGAAAAATCGTGCCCTGTTTACAATCATAGCAGAACTCCAAATCCAAACAGGCAGCTGGCACTTGCATTGCTCAAAGTTAATAATTTCTTTTAATTGCTCAATTTTTATCTGTTTGGTGAGTCCTTCTTTCAGATATAAAGGTTCATTCTAACAGGCACAGCCTTTCTCCAGGGCTGTTAAAATACAGCCATTAAAATACCTCGCTAGGCTAGAATTAACAAAGATTCTTCTATATTATTAACTCATTCTATATTATTAATTTACAGATAAAATTAAAAGATTAGTTCTCTCTGCAGCAACAAATAGCCTGTGTTTGTTTATTATACACATTCACAGAAAGATCATGTGTGTTCTTGTCTTTCCAGAACACACCTGTGCATCTTAAGGAAGAAACATTACTTGGTATCTATCTAGCAGAAACAATAGAATGGTAAAACTAACAGATCTGAAAGGATATTTTTCAGCAGAAAGACGTGAAGTGAAAAATGAAATTTGTCTTTCTGGCCCTTGACAAAAAGCAATGCAGCAAATATGACTGAACTGAATATACCATTTGTTTGTTATCTACAGAAGAGAGGAGTCCCTCTTATAATCAGTAGTGGACTGGCTCTCCTCCCTCGTTTTGCAGGGAGAACCACTTCACATAACCACAGCACAGAATACATATGCAGGATTAAAAGGAATTTGCCAGTAATTTCAGGGATTGGATTGTGCTGTCCAAAGGTGGTCTGTGGAGCACACATTAAAAATCAATCACCAGTTATTTGTAACCAACCAGCAGAGTTTGCTGATATCCAGGCAGCACTTGGGCAACCTTTGGCTGCACAGATTGTGCCAGGTTAGTCATCCCTCAGGCCAACAGGTACAGGTCTGCCCAGGCCAAAGCTATTTAACCCTCTTTGCCTCTGAAACAGTTGTCTGTCTGCATGCTGCCTGTTGGGAACAGCCCTTGGCCCAGGCATTATCCTGACACTGCTGGAGCATTGCTTGGAGGATCATTAGCTGGTACGAGCCAAAGTCATGCCTGGGCCAGTTTAACCATGTGGTAGTGTCTAAACACAGGAAACCCTGTCAAAAAGCATATTGGTAAGGACAGAAAAAAAGTTTAAGGCAGAAGTAATATGGAGTTACTCCTGTTGAGTCCTGCCCCACACAACTGGCAACATTCCAGAGGTCCCTTTATCAGGATGACTAATTTATCTTTCTTCAACCCATTCTATTAAACCACACCTTTTTTCTTTGTGTTCTCACCATCTCAAGCTCAATATATAGACACAAAATGCTTGATCTTCTTTATAAAACTTCCCTATCCTTTTCACCACCATTTAATTCTCTCTGGGTATCAAAAAGCTCAGATACAATCCTGGTTACAGTATCATTCTTTCTAGATAACTATTCGTGTGAAGGATTTACAGATTTGGGCTTTCACTACTGTGCTGTTATATTTAGAGCTATAATTGGTTTGTGTACACTGCACTGTCCTCTCACATTGTAAGAGTCCCAGCCAATTGGACCTGCAAATTTAATTCTGATCTAGGTAATACCACTTCTGTTTTATTTTTGTTGATTCTAGTTTTCCCTGACAGAATTTCTTTAGACACAGTTTTTCCTTTCTGAGCTCAGACACAATGTTGGCAAGTCCTCTTCCAAGTCTCCTTGTATGGCTTGGCATGCTCAGCCTGCTCTGAGGTTTCTCTCACGTGTCTTGGGCAGCAGGTAAACTGTGGGACATGTGCACTACTCTCTACTGCTCCTCACAGTCCCAACTCCTTCCCCACTCTGGCAGGAAGGTCTTCTTCTTCCAGGGGGTCTGTAGAGGGGTTCACTGCTGGATTTCTTCTGACCAGATATCAAGGACAGTGGCTAAGGGTCTGCACTGGTGTGTGGGAAGAACTGGCCCTGCTCCCAAGGTTGGCATGAAGCCTTTGTGGCATGCTGCTTTGACCATGTCAGGCTTTCCACAGGTCTCCCTGCTGGCTCCATGCTTTTTAACTAAGGGAAGCTCCACATCTCAGGCTCAGGAAGTTCTATTTGCCCTGGACCAAAACTGTGCCAGGTACTGTGCTAACAATTCAACAGCATAGTTAAGTAAGTTGTATTAAATAGATGTGTTTCCCTGCTTAACGTACTACAATAGACAATCACAGATGCTCTGGCTTTTAGCTTATAGCAGTTATTTGGCACCGGAAATAACAGGTTACTCTAAACTAGTATTGCACTATTCAAGGTGTGCATCTAGAAGTTTCCACTGGTTTAAATAAACGATTTTCAAACCACTAATTTAGCTAGGCTGGATAAATATTTTGAAGGACTAAACCTCAGGTGTCAGGATTCTTACCTTTGATTAACTTGTCATACTGCTCTTTTGTTTCCAAATACACCTCTTCGAACTGAAAAAGGAGTGAGAGTAGTGTCACACTGGTGTATTTGAACATTTTTCTTCTGTTAAGTGATAGCACATAACCATGCACAGAACTACTCAGTCAAGCAAAAAGTAATGGGCCAGATCTTCAACCACACTGTTTGGGTGTGGATGTCCTGAGGATCCCACACACATCCTGACAGCTGATGGGGAGCAGAAGGGCCTGGCCACTTCTGGATCAGTGCACTGATTCAGAAATAACCCAAGACCAAGCAGAAACAGAGTGCAGGCATCTACAGAAACAAGACAGGCTGGAGCCAGTGCCAAGCAAAGCACAAGGTTCATCTAATATTTCTAACCCCACCCCAGCTTATACACATTTTAACTGCAACTTAGTAAGACTGAGTTAAGGAGGTTTAGCACCGCTACAAAACTTACAATTAACAAAGGCCCTTTAAATATATCCCCATTTAGTCCCATTATGATTAATTACTCAGGAGATTGACATTAGTTCTAATAAACTCTAAATGCCAATGAGTTTTGCATCCCAAGTATCAACCATGGAACAAGGTAGTTACAAACACACAGTGCCACTGGACAAATTAATTTACTCTCATGCAGCTTTTATCCTCCACATGCATGTTAAATTGTCCCTCACTGAGGAAAGTTGAGAACACCAGTCTGTAACACTCTACTGAAAATGTCAACCAACCTCCACACCGGCTGCTGCCAACAGCCATCGTACAGGCTCCATCCGGCCCCTTCCATTCAAGTAGGTAAGCCTGGGCTTTCCCGACATGTTCCTGAGCTCCTGTTTTCCTGAAAAATATTAAGCAGAAAACAGTATCTCATAAAACTGGTGTAAGCACAGTTATTTTGAGGAGAGATAGCACGTTTTATTCTCACTATGCCTGTTGAGGTTTAATCTTCATTTGGTTCAAAACATAAAATGAGAGACAGACCAGTGACACCACACAGCCAGTGCTAGGAAAGGAAAGATACGTGAATGTATAAAGCCTTCCCCAGTGCTGCCAGGGAGGTTTCTTAGGATTGCAAGCAAACACAGACATGTTTAAACAAGTGGTACGAGTCCCGAGCTACAAGGGGAGCACTGCTCCCTAGGAAGACAGTTATACAAAGCCACTGAAAATCCTACCACATCCTCAGGTAAGTTACTCACTTAGCCTCATTGTCATCAGCATTTAAAAGATGAAAAGAAGGAAAGGAAAAAAAAAGTTTTAGCAGTAAGGTGAAATTCATCTTGCTTTGTCTGCTGTATGTGCACTTTGCAGCTTCCCATGAAGTCTATTTCCTTCCTTGAATAGGGGCAAATGAATTGTTGATATTTCCTTTATTCCATGAAACAGGATGAGCTTCTTTGGCCATCCTGTATGGCTACAGCAATGGCAGGATGGCCAAAGAAGGCTTATGGCAGCCTTGAGGTGTCCCCTGAAGGCAGATGTGGAACCTAGCTGCACTGGCTTCAGGTACCCTCAGAAGTATTCCCCAGGGCACAGGGGCCCTGTGTGTCCAGGGGACTGGCACATCAAGGCTGTCGATGCTTTGCTATAACTGCACCTCTCCCGGAGTGTGCGGCAGACACAGCGCCCTTTGTACTGAGCTGTTTCGTACACAGGGACAATCGGCTGGACAGGCAGCACTCACACGCGAGCAGAACAATTTCTGCACCCAGGCCTAATTCCTCTGTGTTTCATGCCCCAATTACTAAAAGAACACGACTAGCATTCCCCTTCACAAAGATTCTTGTATCATACAATGGTGATTGTAAGGAAAAAACCCTTTAAAATAGATATCCTGATGGCTCAGAGTGCCTCACTTAAAAAAATTTCCAGATGACTCCAGTTTTCCCAGAGTTAAAAGCCCAAGCTGCAACATTACACCTTGCATACACTTGACATTTCTTATTTGAATCAGGCTCAGTACACTCTAGTGATATGTTTTCTTCAAGTCACAGTGCTTTGTAAGTGTATTCAAAATAATGTACATTTGGAACATATTTTGCCAAAACTTGACTTGAAAATTCAAGGTCGAGGGTTCTCCCTTGATCAATTCCACTAAGAACTGAGTCATGTTACTAGAATAAATAGGGATATTTTGGGTAATTTAGCAAATATATTCAAACACACATTAAGGAAAAAAGTATGTTCAGTTTTACAGTGTGAATAGCTGTTCCTAATTATGATGTTTGCCTCTAGGGACAGTATTTTATTAGTTTCTGCACCTTGTGTGACTAGTTTTCACTGTAGGGCAGCTTATCAACATAGTTCACAACAACTAGCTAGTGCTTCTTTCATATCATACTTTTTAGCTACGTTGCATCTATATCATTTCAACACACATTGCCCCAACTAGTAGTGCACAGAAACTCACAGTAAATAAGACTTTAACTAAAAAAGCCAACGACTGAATTATCAAGTATATGAAACTTAATCCTCCTGGAAACATTATCTTTTGTTTGCAGAAAAAGAGTAAGAGTAAGAAGCCTCAGGTATCATTTTATTATTTCACATGAACAAGAGATTCTATGTGGCATTAAATTATGCAAGAAGAGCAATGACAAACATAGAATTAAAACTTGTCATAAGATCCTTCTTTTAAAAAAAATAAAAATAACTCTGTCAGCTCTGAGTGGATTTTAGTTACCTTAAGCTTCCAGCACAGAAAAAAAAAAACAAAAAACCACCAACAAAAAAACAACCCAAAAAAGCCCTCTTGGGTTTTGGTTAAAATTTGCCTCAATCTTTAGATCCACTGAATGCAATGAATGACTATACAAGGACCTGACACCTGTAGCAAACATACAAGCAGCTACTTTCAGTTAGTGGGTCTGGACCTGAGTCCTGTCTGTTGGGCTCAGTTTAGTTGCACATTCCCCTTTGAGTAATGACACCTGAGATTCCCTGAAGATCAGAAGATACAACCCTCAACGTACTAGAAACTGGGCAACTTCTGCCTTAAGAAAGCAAACCTATTCATCCAGACTCTCAACACCTTTTTGCACTTATTTAGGGAAAGATACAACCTACAGAGCCAAGACCTAAGGATTTTGCTCAGACCTCCCGTCTTTCTAGTTTTACTAAAAGACTTTTAGAATGTACTGTTGAAAAAAGTTGATCAATCTTTGATAGAATATGTTGATGCTTTATTAGTAGCCAAGTAATCTTGTTTAACTGTCATCCATTCCTTACTGTTTGCTTTAGTTAAAAATGGTCATTGGGTCTTTCCAGATAAGTTACAATTTGTGTAAGAGAAGTATAGGATATCTGTGTTAAATTTTTCAGCAAGAGGAGTAGCTATTAGCTGAAAAACATATTAAAATAATTCAAAATCTTCCAAGACCAGCTACTCAAAACAAACACTTTTCAGGAGCTGCATGATTCTGCCACCCCCAGACAGCTTTTTCAACGAAATAGAAAAACCCGATACTGATAACCTAAGATGATGGAGAACCCATTCACTGGGCAACACACAAGGTAGATATTAAAGATTTTGAAGCTAGCTGCACTTGCCCTGGGACTGCCAGACTGTGGGAAACCTTTTACCTTGTTTGCACAAGAAGGGCAAGGAACAGCCTCTGGGATAGTAACTAACATGCTGAATCCCACTACACTACTCCTTTCATCTGGCTGTGTAGTAACTACCCATGAAGCCTAAAAGGCTCAAGCAGATTTAACAGATGCACTGTTTCTAAATCCCAATCCGGAATTGTTATTTGTGGGTGGTCATATTATCTGAGCAGCAACTGGAATACAGGTTATTGAATAACTACTCTGTATGCAGCAGTGGAAGCTTCACCACTCAGTCCAAAGCTGAGCACATAAGCAGCTGAATTAAATGCATTAACAAAGACCTGTCAGCTGTTCCAAGAAGAGACTGCAAATATTTATGCTGATTCTCAATATGCATTTAGAGTATGCCATGCCATGGGCAGCTATGGAAGCTGTGTAGATTTATGACTTCTACTCAAGTAAAATATCAAATGCTCCATGAATTACTGAACTGCTAAAGCTGTACAATTGCAAGAGAAATGTGCTAACATTCATCACCCAGACCATACAGCAGAAGGACAAAGAAGAGATAGGAAACGGTCAAACATATCTTGCACTACGGCATTACCAACCACCAGGCTTACAAGCAGTCCAATGATCTGACCTGGTGTTGCTTGCTCCTGGAAAAGCTATGTCTGACTGTTCCTGCTGAAGAAAACTGACTCTTGTAAAAGGTACAAACAGTCAAATGTCCAGAGAATGTGGAGAACAGACATGGAAAACCTTTTAATTTTACTTAAGTAATACCTGATTCCCATAGCCAAAATACATCACTACTCAGGGCATTTGGGGACTACTGCAGTAACCCAGACACTGCTGAAGAACTGGTTCATGTCATGAATTTATGCTGCAGCCAAATAAGTAATCGCATCTCACTGAATGCTATCTAGCAAAGACCTCAACACAAAAATGTGACTATATACTTTTTTTTTTAAATTGTTTTTGTCTAAAATACATATTTCTATCCCATTTCCTACTGCCTTGTGAGCCTTAGTAACACAGCTAGAATGTCTCTGAGCATGCATCTCAGAGATGCAAGAACAATTTAAGAGATCATCATCTTCCACAAACAGCATGAAGTGCTCTTTAGCCCTGGAGCAGGGATCAGAGTCCAACATATCCCACAGGCCAGCTTTCCTGTTCCAACCTAGAAGAAACCAACACAGTGCTAGAGGCTTGCACTTTGTCCCCTCAGCTGTTTCATGGCTGTCCTGGTCATCTCTGAACTGCACCACAGAATTAATTTCCTGGTTAAAACACATCTTTTTCTGGCGTTTTCTCTCCTGCAGCTTCCAGCTGGTTAATAACTATCAAGCCATTTTGAGTCTACCTGGCACACAGACAAAGGAAAAAAGAGAATTTACATTACACCAGCAGATGCTCTAAAAAACTTAGAAGTAGTTTCACTTTAAAAAAGTAATGCAAACTTTTAAAAAAGCTTTTAAAAAAGAGGAATTTTTAAGTTCTTACGTACCTTCTGACCTTAACTCAGACTCCACCCAGCACAGGCAGGTTCCCCAGGGCTGTTTAAACTCTGCAGCTTGGGGGAGTTTCCAGCCATACCCAATTAGAAAAAAAAACCCTCCCAATGCTCTTAAACCGACAATATCCAGCTTAAAGACGTATGGCTCTGAAAATTGACTCCAAGGCAGAGACAGTCTTTGTTTGCTGCTTTGACTATACCATGATGGTAACCTCATAGTTTCTATGGTAGCCATCTATTTGAACTGTTCTCTTGGAATTTTGGGGGCATTTTACCCAAAGACAACAGCAAGACATTTAAAAGCACTGAGAAAATGATAGATTTTTTTTCTGGGTCATATTTAAGGTAATAGTAATCCTTTAAAGAAAAAATACTTTGGTTTCTAAGGTTTCTAGCCTTATTTAATTCTTTAGCAGGTTTTTATTTTTGCTGCTGTATGGCATAGAAAAGTTACCCAAAGTATGGGATAACAGGGCTCAACTACTTTGAAATACAGTATCAAGCCTACTTGATATAAAAAACAGTTTATATCGCAACTCAGCCTATGTCTCAAGGCAATAGTATTAATTTTTTTTAAATTGAATGTACACGGCTAATACTCAGAGATGAAATAAACTATGATTTTCTTACCCACAAGAAGTAACTGTTTCAGCTTTTCTATCCACATTTCAGCTAAAAATCCCAAAACTGAAAGTGGATGTGAACAGACACAAGGATACCATAGAAAATGGAAAACTGGATTTGGGTGCTAAGATAAGGCTCTTTCCTCTAGCACAGACCCACACGTGATGTTGCTTTACACCCTTGCAGCAGACATCAGTACAGCTAATCTGAAGAGCTGTTCACAGAATCCACACTGTTATCAAAATTATATTTGTCTGTCTAAAGCCATGACTGTACTAACACAGCACCTCACTACAGGGAATCTCAGGACAAAAGACTCCAGGTAACTTTTTCCCCACAGCTGGAGTTTTGAAATGGTATCTCTGCCTGGAAATTGCTGGCAGTCTCTTCTAGAGGATGCACTTTTCCTAGAGGCTTCCTGAAAATTTGTAATTTATGTGCTCCAGAGATTGATGCTGTCAGCAAAACCCAACTGTATGGTGTTTCTTTACACTTTGCCTAATTCTAACTCTCTCTTAAGTTCATAATGTACTGAGTGAAGCATAACATTAAATGCATGTTTCTGTATTTTTTCTATGTCAAACCCTGTTACTACCAGGCTACCCTACAGAAAATTCCTAAATATGGGTCAGAAGTCCAGCAGAGGCCCAGAACAGTTCCCAGCTGGCAGCATAGGTACCCTATTTTGGAAGGTCTGAAGAATGTGTAAATGCATGCCGTACCCATGGGCATGATGATCCCCATGAGCCTAAACCAGTCATGCAGATGTGGCTACAGTAGGAATGCTGCATATACACAGATGGCTGACCAAGAAAGGAGCATTTGTCCATACCTGTCCACGATGGCAGTACTGAATCAAGATTAATCTATTCCTGCTTTTGAGGTCTTTGATATCGGCATGCACCTGAGTGCAAGGCTTGATTCAGGAACAGAGACCACAGAAAGGCATGCATGTAACTGTAGTCTCTGTCCTCTCTGCAGTCTCAGATGCTGCCAAGGACAGCAGTAAGCTTGGTGGCAAAGAAGAATGGAAGGGGGAGGTCCCTAATTTAAGGTTCAGGGATGACTGAGTAGTCAAGCAAAGCATTCTGATACTTTTTGGATTTCCTGAATATGGCCACATCCAGATTTGACTGTCCCCTTCTACACATTCCTTTTTGACAAAAAGACTTTCCCTCTTGTTCTCTTTATTTTGCTTCCAGCACAGCCTTTCATAATGTAATTACAAAGCTCCTTTGGAATCTGAAGGTAATCATATCAATGAGGTTATTGCTATCTATAACTTGAATAGGTGTTCTGTAAATCTCTAGAGCAGAAAAGAAAATAAGTTTCTTTTACACATGATTTGTTAAGCCACACCCAGGAGTATTCAGGAAGTAGGCATGGGGCCCAGGTGCCACTTAAGTGATCTGGGGTTGGGCAAAGGCAGATTTTAACTAGTGAGTATACCATGCCCTGGCATGTCACCTTCCCACTGTGCTCTGTGGACACACTTCCTTGTGCTGTAGATGAGGCAAGTTCAAAGTCTTCTCACAAAGACTGCAATCCTCACAAAACAATAAGCAGCTGGCTTGGGGGACGATGCCTGATTGCAGCATCCTCTCAGAGGTGGGCACACGTACATCACTAACTGCCACCAAAGAATAAGAAGGGTAGGAGGATTCTCCCCATGCTGCTTATTGTGCTCCTAAACTGAAGCACACCACCACTATGATAGAAATAATTAGAGTCCACGTGAATAGTTACAACCAGTCATGCATGACTTAAGCCTAGACTTGCTGCAAACCTTCAGTGACTGCTCTGGTTCTGTGCAAGAAGCTTTACTGACCACCCAAAGTAAGGTTAACCAAGCCTGTAGTCACACTCACATGTTTCTCTGAGTTCTTTGGGTCTCAGCTGGACCACTGGCACAGGAAAGTCTGAAAACAATAACCCTAATTCTGATTTACACCCACTGTAGTGCTGTGAGGAGATGTTAAATGGAGAGTACATTGTTATTTGGATTGTTTAGTCTTTATTGATCTATCTCAACAGAGTCAAAGGGCTGATTTATCAAGGCATGTGATAGGAAAGATCAAGGTTTCAAAGACAACTGAAACATGCCTTTAGTAGCACAAATTTCATTGAGAAATATTTAACTTAAATAGATCATGTATTAGAATTACTTCATATTTTGATAGAAACTTGTATGAGTGTATGTTTCCTCTTCTTGGTATCTGTTATGTTCTGGGAGTCTTTCTAGGACTCTCACTTTATGTGTATTATTACAACTAAAACTACTAATAATGTAAACTTAGGTTTAAAGAATCTTTTTATTTTCTACTACTAAGAACAGGGGTGGGAAAAGCTTTAATCAAGCCTGTGAAATCAGGCTTCATCAGATGGTGGCTCAGGGCTGATGATGAGGGAGGAGGCAATTTCCTAAGAGCAGATGGTACAACTTCAGAGAAAAGCAGATGCACGTTAGATGGTATAAGCCTACAAGGCAAGGTATAAAACCATACAGTGATCAATACTGGGATAACCTTCAAAGTTCAGTCTTTTTTGCACTTGAAAGCTGCTGAGCCCCTAAATGTTCAATATCTTTCAAGATTTCAATGCATTCATTATATCCTTCATACTATTTTCATCCATTTAAATTCCTGGCCTCAATGAAATCCTCTAACAATGAGATCCACTGTCTTATTGTGAAAATGTTACTTTTCATTGCTTGTATTATAAGATAGGGTAGATGAAAGCTGTTCTCTGTCTCTCTTACTGAAATAACATGCATTAAAAAACCTATCTAATAGTTTTTGTAACTAATTGATCTGTAATTCACTTCCCACTTAAATTTCTCAGCTCTGCTTTTTCCTGTTCTATTCTTTGTATTTTATTCTGTTGGCTGTATTTCCCAATTCTCTCTTGATTACATCTGCATTCTGTAGGAGTGCAAGAAACTGCCAAGCATTTTGTCTTCCTCAAAACTTGAAATGAGTATGTGTGTAGCTATTTGATTTAATTTCCCACAGAAAAGGAAACTTGGAGAGAATGGAGGGCACGTTGTCTTCTACCATCAGGATAGCTTCTATCAGTTGCTGGACTTTTGTTCACAGAAGTTTAGCAGATATGAAAGATTGTAACCAGCTTGATTCAAGAAGAAAAATGTTTACAGGAATTAAAAAACTAATGAATTTTCTGAGTTTTGCTCCAGAAAAGAGTTGATGAAGTTATTAAAAATCTAAACCTTCATTTCAGGTTTATTTCTGCATCCTTAGTCAGTTCTGTAAGTTGCACATGTACAACAGTTGTTGTTACATTTCCATAAAAACTACAAATGAAAAAATATCAGAAGAAACTGTAGATGTGGTACAAGATACATACAAAGTGAGGGGGAAGATAAATGCATTGGGTCATGTTAAAAACGAGGTTCACTTCTAGTGGATTTTTAAAAGGATTTAATAAGGGGTTTAATAAAAAGGACAATAGGAGACAGAAATAAAGCAAAGAGTTAATACGGCCGGGTGCTTGGCACGATGCCAAGAGCACACCTTAGCTAACAAACCTCTTCTGTTAAATGCCCGAGTCTCATACATATTCATAGATTTCTATGCATCATTCAAATATTCCTTTTTTGGTACCTCCTGGCTTTCAAGTCCTCCCATCCTGTCACTATTTCCTTCTTGCAGGTCTGTTTAAATTTGATAATCCATTGTGGTCCAGTTCTGCTGACCACATCCTTTTGGTCATCCTGTGTTCCACATCCTGATCAATAAATTTTTCCTTCCCGGATCTTGGAGTCATTGTTATCTTCATCCAGATGGACCAGGAATGTGGGGAACTTCCTTGCTTATCTCTGCTATTCTCTGAGTTAGTTACAAAAAAAAAGCATTCTACATATCATGCTATATATCCTAAGAAATCACACTACTATTTAAAATGAAATATTTTCATATCACTTCATTTTCTTACATTACACATATGACATTCATTTTAATATTAGCGAAAAGCCAACAATACAGTCTGCATTTATAACAGTCAGATACAAACCTTCATGTGCTTTTGTTCCCTTGTTATCAATGGGAAGTTCTCAGTGCAAGTTTGATAATGGAATAGGAATCTGGCTCATCCTGCCCAGCTAGTTAGCAGCACTATAGACCTCAGCATCCAGTTCACAGAGGCAGCAGCTCCTTTATACATAAGCCTCTTTTCATCAGCCTGCCTGGTGACAGGTTAAACTGCATGTATGTACACAAAGACTTGAACTGTCCTTACCATACCACAAACATTGAAAGATGACTTTGGTGTGCTTGAGAACCATGCTGAAACTGTCTATAGTCTTTATACACAAGGTAATAAAGTTGTAATAATAAAATACCATATGTACTCTCATGTTAGAAAAATGTTAATGGGGATATGTTTCACTGCTGAATGTGGAGATTCCTAATCTTCTATATTGGAATGAGCAGAAAAGTTTGGGGCCCAAACCTCTACAGTTCAGCTGTCTGTTTTGAAGAGGCATTTCTCTTGCTTCAAGGAGAGCCAGGACACTCTCCAACTAGTGAAGTCTTACTCTGTCTGACTTGTAGGGTAAAAATGATCCTCAGATCCTGGAGATACATGTTCTCCAGCCTCAGCCCAACACTGCCTCTACTTTAGCAACTGCTACTATTAGCAAAATAGCACGCTGGCACTAGAAAAATAGTGTGCTTGTTTAATTAAGACACACTCCTGTTACATCTCTGTTTTGTTGTGTGGGCATACTTTGGGGAAATGCAGAACAAGATACTCTGAAAAGCATGAGAGTTACACCTCTTATTTCAAAGCTGTCTCTGTGCAACCCATTCTGAACTTTCTCAGAAATAATTGTTCAAATTAGATTTTCAAAAGAATCCAGAAGAGTTGTCTTTCAGACCACCACCTTGTCCTGCAGCAAAATTGTCTGCTAAATAATAGCAAGAGTTAAATAAGGTAACTACTTCCTTGAGAAAGCCAGTGGAAAGATAACCCTGCTTGAACTAATGTATATCCAAGCAGGCTGGCAGGGCTGGGGGTCGTATATATTAAGCTCTGATATCTGAGACTGAACCATGAGGTGAAGCTCTTTTACTCTTGCCAGAAAGGCTAACATTCCATTCCATCTTCTCTTGGATGACGTTTCCAGGTGTGAGATTAAATAGCACTGCTGCAGGGTTAAAATTGGTCTTAAATGGAAAGTAGTAGTTGTAGTGTAAGCAACACAAATCTTCAGCATAACTAGAAAACTGTCCCCTGTTCTGCATGAGGATTAAGTGGTGCCTATAGCTAGGTAGTTCTTGGGTCAATGTTAGAGTCAGACATACAACACTATTTGAAAATTTCCACTATACACCAAGGTCACATTGGCATTTTTAGAGGCCAGTGGCATGCTGGGAGCTGACGTATGGGTGATTATCCACCGAATTCTTCAGCTCCTGCTCCTCTGAGATCTGGCTTCTCACATCAGTGGGCATTTAGGCAAAGTGCATTTAACAAGACTACATGCCTCTGTTATTATAAATTCCCAGCATGCATACTGATTCAGATCACTGATTTTCAACTTTCCTACCTACTAGCACTTTATTTTATTAACTGTGAAATGTGATAATTCTTCTTTTAGCCTTTTCATAAAAATGTGAAACAGGGAAGTGCCAAGGATCCAGTTACTCTCTTCACCTACCTAACAGGTAGCTGCAGAGGGGCCAGGACCAGGCTGTCCTCGGAGGACCATAGTGAAAGTAGAAGACACAACTGGCACAGGCTGCAGCACAAGAAATTCCAACAGACATCAGCACTGAAACAAAGCCTGGAAAGGGCTGCTGGAAATGTGTATATGTGTATATATAGATATGCTTTTCTCTGCCCTGCACTCCAAGGTGGCTCGTACATATGCTTCCAGTGAGCTGCTCAGAGATTAACCATGCTTTACAGATAAACTGCATTCTGATAATATTATTTGTTGCCACTGACTCCAAAAGTACTCACATGGTAAAAACGAGCATCTGGTGCTTCGAGGTGCGAAGTTACTGCAGCAGAGTCTGTTCTTCAGGTCCTTCCCACGGAGGGTGTACTTTTGGGGCTCTGTGGCTGAGGACGGCTCCGGGACACACGGCCTCCGTCCCGCCAGCCCCACCGAGGACACCTGCCGAGAGCGCAGGGCCCCACCTGGGGGCACGAAACGTAATGTCAGGCTAATTCCATGCCCGGGGAATTCCAACGGCTCCCGAGTTGTTGAAAGGGAGCCCGGGGACACGCCGAGGAGTTGCCTACGACTCAAATTTTCCCCAGCAGCAAATTAAAAAAAAAAACAAAAAAAAACAAAAAAAAAACAACCCAAAAAACTTTCCTCGGAGCAAGATTGGGGTTTAATGCAAATTCCGAATTTCGGGTTCGAGTGCAGTCTCCTGAGAACTCCTCTGCACCAGCAGTGCCCAGGCGCCCTGGTGCCCAGGTCCTACAGGCCTCTGGAACGCGAACTTTTCCCCTCTTGGACCTCAAAGCAGTGGGCCACCACCAACAGGTCCCAGTGATCCCCACGACCCATATGAAAACCCGCGGAGAGACCAGTTTATTAAACCAGACACGGCTGTACGGGGCGCTGGCTCCAGCGGGGCTCCGTGAGGGGAGGCCGCTCTGCCCCAGCCGGACACAGCCAGTTCCAGCGGGATCCAACCACCCACCGCAGGGCACGGCCGAGCCCAGGGCCCAGGGCTGCCCCAACTGGACACAGCCGGTTCCAGCCGGACACAGCCGGTTCCAGCCGGATCCAACCACCCACCGCAGGGCGCGGCCGAGCCCATGGCCGGGGCGGCGCTGGGGAGTGTGTTTAAGAAGGGGCAAAACACCGCACGGCAGAGTGCTAGGGAAAAACAGCGAAGGAAATGCCCTGCACACGAGGAGAAGGAGAATGAAGAGGAGTCGGGAACGAAGGGGAGAAGTTGAGCCTGGGAAGAAGAGGAGTGGGAGGAAGGTGTTCAAGTTTTTGTTTTTCTTTCTCACCAAACATCTATTTTAATTGATAATAAAGAAATTTTCCCCAAATCAAGTCTCTTTTGCCTATGGTGGCAACTGGCAAGTGATACTAAGCATAGAAATATCTGTCAAGTGCCTACTAGAAGCAGTGTTAGGAATCTCCAGTCAATTGACCTGGTTAGTTTTCCCTGAATCTGGCATCTTGCTGTTTTTTTGGTTAGTGTTGCTATAGTCAGGTGTGAAGAAGTGCCACAAGAAGCATACAGGAGACTTGAAAAATTCCTATGAATAGCTGATGCTGCTTTTGCATGTTCAGATGTGCTCACCCAAATAGTGGAGTTCCATTGGAATTAACTGCAATGCACCAAAACATCAACAAACACAATGCAGAGTAAAGATCCCATACAGTCATCAGAAACCATAACGTGTACTAAAACAAATATCCTCTACTCACTATTAAATCAGTGAGAATTATCCTAGCGTTTTCAATGGAAACAAACCTGTCATTCCATTGGCATAGAGTGTTTTAAACCAAAAATGGTTATCTAAGATCACAACTCTTACCTCCACTAAGCACAATTTACTTAGCTATCAGAATGATGCTCGAGGCTGATTTGTACATAGATAGGTGTTACTACAGCAAGAATTGAAGAAACCCCCACGTCCTTCTTGGAGAACAAATCAAAACTGCCTAACACCTAAGTGCTTTGTGACAGTTAAGAGTGAAACAAATCCTGAGGTTATTATGTGTTCTTAATTATTTTTTAGCCAGGAATTACTGGGCTGACAATATCGAGAGACATAGGACATACAGCAACAAACATCTGTATATTTTACTTGTTTACTACTGTCTTGAAGTCTGGTAACAGAACTGAAGAGCTATGATGTGTTGTAAAAGCAATACTGAAGTCAGCTACCACCCTAAATAATTACTGCTAGGGTGCTTACCACGACTCAAGGTTGCTCAGTAAAAAGAAAATTGCAAAATACTTAGATTTAAGCTGATTTCATCCCTAGTTTTCCCGGAATATGGAAGATCACAATAATAGTCTGTAAACCTGCTGCTCTTTACAGGTTAGAAAGTAAACTGACAAACCTGTGTATGAATATCAAAATGAGAAGGTTATCAGACAGGCATAATTCACAGCAGTGTGTCACACCGTGTAGCCCTGCCACCATAGCATAAGCAAACATGGCTGTAGATTTTATATGGAGAAGGCCACACGATGTATAAACATTTTTAAGGTGTCTTCACTTCAAAACAAATCAAGAAGATAAGTAAAAAATAATGAAAAATAGAAATTCTCATTAACAATTTACTGAAATATCAGGAAATGAACCATCAGTTGGGCAAGACCTGGAGGATTGAAGGCTACATCTACATTAGTGGTCTGAAACAGGACAGTGTTTTAAAAATTAATTTCTTAACTGTACTTTGGCTCCCATCACAGTGTGATCTTGGAGTGTACAAACTGGATTCTTTCTGGATGAAATTAAACTGAAAAATGTGCTCCAAGAGTGGACCAAAGGCTGTTTAAATGGCATTCAATCCCCACAACCACTCTTGAGCTATGCTCGTTAACCCTGTTCCAAACACATAGAGTGTTGATGACAAGGCTTCAGTACCAACTGTTCTTGTGCTCACTCTATTTACTAAAAGGTATAACCATCAGCTGTTAGGCTTATCACCAACAAGTACTGGCAGAGGCACCTCCTAAATCTGCTGCATCTTTGCTTATGGACCTCTTGAACAGCATTATGCCACAACTTCCTTCATATTGTGGAGGAAAAGTTCACTTAGAAAGGAATTATGATCAACAACTACAGGGCTTTCCCAACTTTTCTATTAAACTAATCTGAGATTAAACCAAGGACTGAACTGTAATTGCAATTGACATTACAGTAGCTAATGAACTACTGTAGGTAAATACAAACTTGGTATACCTGGCAATGAGAGAAAAGCGTTTGTAGCACTGAAAACTTCAGTCGTGCTGAAGCTTGGGAGTTTGATGAGATCTCAAGTGGACAACTTGTTCATCAAATATCAGATGAGTGTACTTACTCCATCCCAGTGTCAAGCAGCATCATATTTCTCAACCCACAGCTAACACAGGAATAAACCAGTGCCATTAAAGATTGAGCACAAGTCTTTTCTTGTAAACTCTGTCATTAATGTAAAACTATAAATAACAAATATGAAACCCCAAGATAATATCTTGCAGAGCAGCTTTTCAAAATCTAAGTGCCATTTGTTGAAGTGATTAAAACCATTTTAAATTCCTCTGTCTAGTTGTCTGTGGAAACCATAGTTAAAAATAAAAAGAAAAGAAACAACATTTTGAGTTTGGTTGGTACTAGACAGGAGCTATATCAGGTTTGTGTGATGGTTTACTATACCTCTCTTTCACATCTCCATTCTCTTGTTTATAAACACAAACAATATATGCCTTTCCATGAGGTGTATGGGTTAAGAAGGACCCTGTTCATATAAAATATAAAGAATTTATGCTACAAGAAAAGTAAAAATTACATTTGCAGGCTCCAACCTTCATTCACAAGACAACAGGACAATGTGACTACATAAAAAGTTTATTTGATTAGTACAGGTCCTCTAGGTACAGCAGTTAAACAAAAACGTCATTTGGCAGTCAGTTTATTTCCTAATTCATTAATAAAAGTGCAGCTTAGTTATAAAGGCACAGTGTTGACATTTCAGACAAGTCACTGATGTCCAGTAGAATTGGCAAGAGAGAGATGTCACTCCTTTCTTTAAAAACTACTTGTTTCATTTGCCAACAGTGATATTAAAGAACAGTAAAGGCCTACATGGGAAGCAATCATCATATAAAAATCTGATCTAGATCTAGAAAAAACGTCCTCAGAAATAGCACGACATGCTGAAGCTATCAGTCAGCAACTCACATTTTTCTTTTTTGCCATTCCACAAAGTATCTAGGAAGACAGTATGCTTTCTGCTATTTCACTTACTTAAAATTACCAGGAAAAATCTTGAGATGAAAGGAGAAAATAGGCTAGTATCGAAGTGTTATAAAAGATGCCTCCCTTCTGTATTTCGTGTGAGGGCACGACCTCCTGCCCATTGAAATACCTCCTGATCACCCCTTCATCTTCTTTCGCAGCATAATTGGTCATGTGCAATCTGGCAGTTCTCTTACGACCTGCGGCCAGGCAAACTAATTTGCTTTTAGATCATAATACATGCGGAGAACTCTCCTGACAGTCTCCACATATTTATCATCAGGAACAGGTTTCCTCTGGCTTCCTGGCTCAAGAAATTTCTTGATTGTGGGGATGTTGCTTATCCTTGCTTTAAATGCCTAAAAGGTAAACAGTAAGTACATGGTATTTAAAGAACAGAAAGTAACAAAAGAAAAACCCCTATTTTACTGATTTACGTAACATCCTTTAACAAGCTGTATGTGGAGATAAGACAGGAAATATAGTTTTAACTGTGGATGAATTTTATTCCCACTCACTTCAACCCTTTTATTTTCCACAGTAACAAATCAGCCCTTTGTCTTGTATTGGTATGGGATGAAGTGTTAACAGTTACATGTGGTTTCTGATATGTACCCTACTCGGATCAGTTCCAAAAATATCCTCCACTTAATGGTATCACAGAACTGGTGAGGAGAGGCAAAAAAAAGGGAGGGTGCATTTCTTCAGATGTGTACAGGGGTTACTCCAGAAAATAACCATTTCTTTTGATGAAACATCTAAAAGGCTCTTCCTAAAGCAGGAAGAGCAAGACTAGAATGAAAAAGTAACAAATGTTTTGTGGAATTTTTTACACATAACAGACTTTGAAATACAGTTTATCACATTTACAGCCATATGAACATCTTGTTAGTGCAAGGTACCTGTAACTGAGGAAAGCCTGAGAGCACATCTGACTTTTTCTCTTCCACCATTAAAATGGCTTCAAGAAGATGAACATCAGCCCAGCTAAAACTGTTGCCAACAAGGAAGTCCTGCCCATGGTCTTTCAAAACCTAGAAGTGTCATAGATGAAAACACTCAGGTGTGGATAGCCAGCTGAGGTTCATGTTTTCAAAATGCACAGGCACACCTTCTTTGACAGTAGTACTATCTCATTTTCACCCTTCTCTCCCATGCAGCTAACAGGGGAACAGGGGATGTGCCAGCAGTCACTGATTATTTTACAGCAGAAATCTAGAATTCCAGGGTTTCTCTTACCGATCTTTTCTTCCTCTAGCACTAGGTAACCCTGTGTACTGGACTACAGGGTTAGATTCCTTCTTGGTATTCACACCTTTCAAGTCTAATATATCTGGAATTTTTCTATACATCATTACAGCTTCAATAGGAAAATAGAGAGTATAAAAGAGAGGTGATTAGCCTAAAGCATTGGGGCTAAGATGCAACAAGTGGAATATAGGGCAGAATGCATCCTGGCAACCACCTATATCCTGGCAAAGTGGAAAACTCTCTTTTCTTTAGTCTTCAAAATAGAGAAGGAGCTATTCCTGCTAGATCATCCTGTGCATGCATATTAATTTCCATTGAGAGTACGTCTTGGGTCCTATCTCTCAAACTATCAGTCAGAAAAAACCCAAGATTCCAGTATGGCCAGAAGTCAGCAATGATTTTACAGTGTATTACTGTGTTTACAAAAACCCAACAAGATGTATTTGAAATTTTAAACAAAGAAGACAATTAGCATTTTTTTTGAAATGCAAATTACTATGGTGGATTGACTCTGGCTGGGCATCAGCTGTCCATTAAAGCTGCTCTATCACTCCCTTCCTCACCTGGACATGGAGAAGAAAATGCATTGAAAGGCTCTTGGGTTGACCAACCCCAACTTGTCTGATACTGCTCTGACCCATCTCCAGCCAACAGACAGTATGGATGGCCTGGCGTAAGGTACTGCACTGACACTTCTGCTTCTGGTTGTGGTGAAATATCAATGTTCTCACTGTTAACCCTCCAGAATCAGGGAAGAAAATTATCCTCCTACATACCTTTTCATATACTGGGAAATACCTGCTTGTTGCTTTTTGAACTATAAAAGCACGTTGTTTCTCTTTATCCTCTGCCGATAAGAAGGGGAACATCAAAATGAAGCCCATAAGGTCATCAGTTCCTCCAACATACATATCAATCCTTAAAACCAAAGCAAACAAAAACCTTAAATAGAAGGCAACTTCACAAGCAGAATTACCTTATATTTGTTTTAAAATAGTAAAAATTGAATTTCCCATCCCCCTGTGGTGGTGCATTCCCTCTTCCTCCTTTCCAGGCTGCAGTGTGATGTAAAAAATGCTTTTTTAAGCTATCTCAAACAAACTCGTTCATGGTACCCCCTCATGGAAATTTCTTCTGCAATTAAAAAAACATGTCACAGTCTGAGTTTTACTTGTAGTGGTTTTGGCTCTTTACTTGCTTCATTGTGCAGGTTTAAACAGGATTGCACAGAGGTTAAGAGTGTAACTTCAGTGTTAGAGATCACAATCACCAAAGAAATGCACAGCACCACAAGGAGTCCTTCCCAACTGACTTAATTGTCTGGATGTATCCCACCTTCAGAAAGAAGTGCCAAACAGATAAATAATGGGGTTGGAAGTCTGAAGCATACCAGGGTCTTCATCTAGCTAAATTATTGGTACAGTAATTCTTCAGATTGTCTCTTTTCCAGAGCTATGATAGCAGGTTTTGTACTGTAGATGGACATTTAAAATGCTACTGAGCAGTATTTAAAAATACTAGACAGCCCAATCATACTTTTTTTTTTTCACAGACACAACATCAAGATGTAATTTCACATAGATGTTATTTCAGATGAAACCAATAGTTTTTGAACAGCTTTTAGCTGTTCTTTCCCCAGCTCTTCAAGATCTAAACCACACACTTTTTGCAGTGCAGTGAGACCCCATGAAACCACAGTTAATGTGAATGATAGCTCTTATCTTGCAGCCAAAAGTTAGAAATTAACCATTTCTTTCCAGAGTTTTCTGGTTAAGTAAAAAAGTAGTTCAGCATCTACATGCCAGTCATCTCTTGAATACTTGTGTCAGGCTGTATTAATCTTTCACTAAGGCACAATAAACCCCTGACTCAAATATTTTTATGTGAAAAGTAACTGAGCTAGAACAAATCAGTTGTCTTGCATCTAACTGTGGCCTCTCAGGCTCACTGCAAGCTGCGTATCACTGAGGCCCACAGGTGATTCTGTGTGTGTGACTATGCAATTAATTTTTGATGCATCTGAGCTACTGTACTAAATTCAAGAAGAGTTAAGAGTACTGTTACATACAAGGCTCTTTCCTTCAGGTCCTTCCCATAGAGGTTGTACTTTGCTGCAATGTAGCTGAGAATGGCTCTGGTCTGCACCATCTTCATCCCATCAATCTCCACCATGGGCACTTGCTGAAACAGCAGGGATCCACCTAAAAGGAAACACACACATTATGTGACTGATCTTGTAACTCCTCGTCAGATTTCTTGCTGTCTTCAGAGGATCACTTTTATAGCGAGCTTGCTGTGGGTAGTCACTGTATTAAACTGGAATTCTTCCATGCAAAGAATAAATTACAGTGGTGCAGACAAATTAAACTGAAAAACACAATTATTTAAGGGTTACCATCCTTCCTTTAAAAAAATTTCACTGTAGTTGCAATCAGGACTGTGTACAGCAGCTTTTAAAATGAAACTGAAGTGCAGTGGAGAAAATCACACTAAATATCTCAACTGAGTAAAAAGTGTCTAGTTCTAAACAATGTAAAAAAATTCTGTTCCATTATTCAAACACAATTTGAAGCAAAAGTTAGATTCACAGATTTCTCTCTTACAACAAATCCTTAAGCTATATCAGGCCATAAAATGAAAATTTGAGATCCATATTTTCTAGTTACTGAAGCCCATGGTTAAGTTTTTGGTACTAGATGGGATCCATAGACAAATGGAGAATAGAAGAATCCAGAGGCCTGGAAAACCAGAGGCCTCCAGGTTGGAAAGATAATCAGTTTGCAATTTCATCTGTCCATATATTAAAAAAAACAGCCTCTGCAGCTGCTCACAGCTCTCAGTTTACTCCCATTTCTTCTGTGTGGAAAGGAACTCACATACAGTCTTCAAAGACTTCACACATCTTCTCTAAGTCTGGTTACACCTTTCTTGAGGTTTCAAATAGACTCACCTTGCAGAAGCTTCTCATACTGCTCTCGAGTTTCCAAAAATTCTTCTTCAAACTGACAAAGGAGAATGAGGAAGAAGAGGAAATAAGAATCTTTTCACATTTGTAGAAGAGAAACTTTTTAAGCACCATAAAAGGAAAAGAATATATACATCATGGTTCCTTCCATTCCATATATGGCTCTAAGGGAGAACACACCAAGGACAGAAGTGCTGGCAAAATCTCCTGGATTGTCACACTTGATAAATGCTGCTAAGGGCAACCCTAGCAGAAGAACAGGCAATAAAAACTGGAGTGAGGATGGATTGTTTGGTATTGAACAGGCAACTTAAGGTGAAACAATCAACAATGCAGTCTAGGCTGTCCTTAAAATGCTTTCTGGAATGTGGAACAAAGTTCTGCTGTGGGATATTTTGATTTGGGAGCTAGACAGAAACAGGTTTTTTGTCAGTACAAGTAGCAAGCCCTGCAGTTAGTGTAGTACAGATGCATGTTTCATACACCTGAAGATGAACTATTCACAAGATGAGAAACAAAAAGATACAGAATTGTTGGTGATCAGATAGATGTAGTCATATTCAATGTGGTTGAGGATGGCTGGTCCAATCAGTGTTACTTACGGAGAAACTGAGTTCAAGATTAAGACATCAAAGTTAGACATCTACGTGTATGTATTTGCATGTGCCATACATGTCTATGGCCAGTGCAGAACATGGAGACTAGAAAATGATTGATGTTACCAATCCCTTATTGCCTTGCTCAGTCAGCCTCTCTCATACCATCTGTGCCACTCATGTTAGTAATTAGGACTTGCTATACTAGGGAAAACCCAGAAGATCAGGGATATTAATATACTGCCAATATTCAACCACAGCAAGTGTGATCACAGTCTAAAATTCAGAATCCAGGTTTCTGCTGATGAGAAGCTGAGAAAAGAATATTCCAAGGAAAATTGTAGTAATTGGTATCCATTTACAAATTTAAATGGATATTTAAAAAAAACAGGGATTTTTTAAATTAAAAAAAAAAAAGAAGAAGAGAGGGACTTAAAATATACGAAAAAATGAAGGAGAGAAGCAGACAGTTCTATCTTCTGCAAGGTCCTCAAAAAAAGACTGGTGGTCTTTTTAAAAACCTTGTACTCCTTGTCTCAGTACACAAGTAACTGTATGTCCTGTAACAGCTTATTGTTTAAAAGAAGACACTCAGAGCAAATACTAGTCCTTTGTGTCCTCAAACTGTATTACCAGTTTACCACCAAGATGGATAGCAAATGAGTAAGTAAAGTCTATACCATCAGAAAAAATGATTTTAAAGTGGTATCTTCCATCTCTGTTTTACCCAAGTATTTTTCCTCCTGAGCAGAGATTTCCAATTTCCCTACACATGTGGGTCAATTTGCTCACTTCACCCTGCTAAGCTTCATCTAAATGATGCAAGACACAACGTATTTTTTTCATTATGGAGGATGCAGTCAGTGGAGTGAAAAATAAAACAAAAATCTCTGTGTGAGCATTCAACTGAAAACAGAAAGACTAGAGAAAGTAAATTGCTGTTTTATTTGGCACAGATAACACTTCTTATGCCAGGAACACATCTATCAGCTCAGCAGCTCTGGATCAGTAATCAAGGGCTTAATTAAGGATTAGACATTCTTGTGTTATGCAAGAACCTGGTTTACAGTGTCACTGCTCAGAAGACACGTAACTTGAAGCTATGCTTTTATGTGCCAAAAGTAGAAGTATTTAATTACACTGAATATCCAATGTTCATTTACTATTGCATCTCGGGATGCCTTTTCTTTTTTGACTAATAACATGTGATCTGCCTCAAAGACAAGCTTACCAATGTGCAGCTAGAAGTTAAAAACTCTAAAACAAACCTCGACCCCAGCTGCAGCCAACAACCAACGAATCGACTCCATCTTGCCTCTTCCATCAAAGTAGTAAAGTTTCGGTTTTCCAGACATGACTTCAAACTTCCTGTTACCTAAAATAGTTGTAAGAGATAGTAAGTTAATAATGATCCAAAAATCTGATTGGATCATATTCCAGGCAGCTGGAATAATGGTTCACAGGTCACTCACAGAACAAAAATTTAAGTTAATTTTTGACAAGATATTTCAGCAAAGTTTCAGTCTAAACTGATTTTATTGCAGCACAGTCAAGTCAAACTATTTCATAGAGTTTTCATCCCCCTGAAATTCAGGAAAAGTAAGCATCAAGCTGCTAAGTAGGAGATAACAGAAAACATAAAAAACCACCACTAAGAAAATCCTTAAAACTTTTAGAAAATTTATGTTTTAGATGTAAAGTTACTCATACACCACTAAAAGTCGAGCCTTGATCAGAGGCAGTAGACTGGGTTTCCAAAACTGGCAGACCTTGTATCGAGGAATACCAAAAGTATCTAAACATGAATCCTATACATGTTTAGGTGAAGCATGAGAATGTATTTTTAAGCCTCCCATTTTTTTTTCTAGCTGTGGTGATCCAGGAATCGGTAGAAACTTCAAAAGTATCGCAATATGTGATCCAGGATCAGTAGAAACTTCAGAAGAATGGCCTGTTTCTTCTGTAATAAACCAGATTAAAATACAGAGTTTCAGAGTGTTGCACTACTTACCCTTCTACAGGCCTCATTTCTTTCTATTAATAAACCCTCTTGCTATGCAAAACTTTATAGACTTTTCAGATGATCAAATGTTGCTTTGCATGCAGCATTTTAGTTCTTTAATGACTTCATAAATGAGGCTATTAATTGTTATTTTTTGAACAGACTGTTGTTTAGGCCTCAGCAGTTACTGGCTTCCACTGTAGAGCCATAAGCCAAGAGAGCAGTCAAATTTAATCATACTGGCATTTCACATCAGAACTCCGTAACAGCAAGTCCTTGCTGCAACTGAGAGCTGTTTTCCCTCTGTAAGGTGATTTCTTGTCACTTCAATCCACAGTTCATGTAATTCTGAAAAAGAAGCTGTTGGCATGCAAACAATAACCTCCAGTTTCCAATGTTCCAAGAGCTCCTTCATAAGCAGAGGGAAAAAAGACCTTGAGCATGCACAAAGTGATCTGCTTGTTAGCCAACAGGCACGAAAAGAGAACACAAAATATGAGACTGCATGAGGCCATGGGAATTCAAACAAGCCCAGCCATTCCACCCCCGCCTGCTTAGGGGGGCCTCTGACTGCTCTGAGGTAAGTGACAGGGAACTAAAACACTGCCAAGTAGTATCTCAACCGCTGATAAATGTAACAGTGAATTAGAAACACACACTAAGACTGAAGAAAAGTATCACTGTGAACTACACAAAAGAACAGAATGAAACAGGTGCTTCTTGTAATACAGCTACATTCACAGAAAAAGAAGAAAAAAAGCCAAAGGTGATTTTTAACTTGTAGTTTTAAATAACTAAAGAAACAGAAGAGTCGCTTTCCTGAGTGCCACTTCCAGAGACCTGCTCTTAGCAGGCCACTGGACAGGTCACAGAACATAAGCAAGTCACTGATGCCCAGCATGCCTCAATGCAGCAGAGGCCTAAGGAAGGTAAAGGCATGGTGGGTGCTTATCTTGTAAATACCAGGGGATCAGCAAGCTTTGAAATGAGCTAAGTAGCATCTTAGCTTCCTAAGACCGCGCCTGCCACGCCTGCCACTGGAAGAAGAAGTCCAACTTGGTAACTAAAATCTGATGGAAAGAGCACCCTGGTGATGGGTAATGAGCTTCTCCCTTCTCCCCCCTTCATCAGAAGGAGGTAATGTGGCAGTTTGAAGCCAGGAGCCAAAATGGCTGCTAGGTTGCTGTCCATTCCCCTCAGCCCGACACCTCAACAGCAAAAGGGACTTTGGGAAAAATTTGCCCCCTTGCTGTGATTTATGAAGGCCATCTGGGCTAACAGGGGGAATGAGGGAACATGACTATCAGTGCAAGAAGCGATCGCTCCCACGCTAGGAGAACACGGACCAGAAGAACATCGGTGAAGAGGGCCAGGGGACCAGCTGTGCCTCGCACGTCCCGCAGATCCAGGACTGTAGGGCCCGATTTTCCCTGCTTGCATTCAGCAGCCCAACAGCGGTTCCACTCTGCTCCCGCAACACCCACCCGGGGGCACGTCCCGTGCTCAGCGTGTGGCGGGCGGCAGCCCCCGGAGCCACAGCAGCTCCCACCCCTCCTGGGGACAAGCTTGCGGCAGACACGAGATGACGAGCGGTCTGTGTTGTGACGTGGCGAGCCCTTGACCGGGAACGGATCCACGGCTCAGGCCTGAGCCCGGCACAGACTCGGTGCCGGATCCCCGCCTCACCTGAGCCAAGCGAGCCACGGGCACTGGCTGGCGGGGGGAACAGGAAGAGAGAAATCCCAGGGGCCCGCATTACTCACACGCACACGGAGGGTTAAAGCGGTGATGCCGAGCGACGACACGGCACCCGAGCACGAAGCACTGCCGCCTGCCCCGCCTGCAGCCGCGGTCGCCGCCGGGCCCTCCCCGCCCAGGACACGGGGAGGCGACGAGCGGAACAGCCGCCAGTAGGAAGCCGCATATTTGCATGTTTCGCAAAGCCTTCTGGTAAGAAATTCTACCCCAAAGAATTTCGCTAGAGCTTTTAAACTGGGTTAAGATCTGGTTTCTCTCGGAAGGTTTTCTTGCTGCAAAATGATGATTTCATGCACTGTGCCTCTGGAATCCTAACGACGCCCGCAAACCGTAAGGTAAAAAGAACCAGGGCTATTGAGCTTTAAATAGCCACGCTTGAGCTTTGCATGTCTGGATGTGAGGGCGATCTGGCTGCGACATCTGTCACCCCATTGATCGCCAGGGTTGATTCGGCTGATCTGGCTGGCTAGGCGGGTGTCCCCTTCCTCCCTCAACGCTCCATGTGCGTCCCTCCCGAAGCTGCGCGCTCGGTCGAAGAGGACGACCTCCCCGATAGAGACGGTACCGTTCATCGGTCAAGGGTATACGGTAGCTGCGCTCCCCTGCTAGAACCTCCAAACAAGCTCAAGGTCCATTTGTAGGAGAACGTAGGGTAGTCAAGCTTCCAGGACTGCAGACACATCCAAGTGAGGCGCTGCATGGGGCAGTTTGCCATTGTTTTGTGCCTGATATAGTGTTTGTATGCAAATTGGCTATTTTATTTCACTTTATCGTTTCTCCGACTTCAATTCCCCACTCACATATGAATCTGTGAGCTCTGCACATGACACACGCACGTCACGTAAAATTAGAACCCTTGCACATGTAAATGTATTTTTTACCCAATTCTTCACCTGTGCAAGTGGTTTTCAGCACACTTAAACAGATAACAAAAGGGGTGGACTTTTAAGTTATAAACAGTCTTCAGCTTCTGCTGCTTTGAACGCTAGGGGAGAAGGCTAAAGAGGTGACACAAGACACTGAGAACAATATAGAATAGAATAGAATAGAATAGAATAGAATAGAATAGAATTAGAACTATTTTCCCTTGGGAGGGACCCACAACAATCTGGTTCCGCTGCCTGTCCTCTTGAAGTGTTATGCATGTTATAATTCAGTCTTGCAGGTAGTTTCAGAAGAGCTGACATCGAAGGGCTCAGCTATCAGCTTTACATGGAGCTCACAGAGTATTACAGAAATTACATGCTTAAACTCAAACCATGTGCAGTGTCCCTCCAAGAAGGCTAATTAAAAAACTGAATCCCAACAACCAAAAAAAAAGGCAAACTAAAGTGCTTTCATTAAAAACTGAATAAAAGAGCAGGTTAGTCAGTCAGTACTTCTTCAAGAATAACTTTATTCTGGGCAGGACATTTGACACAGAAGGAATGAAATAAGCATTTAGAATGTTTCTCAACAAAAACACTGAATAAACAAGAACCATTATTTCTCCTCTCGATGACAATTCTACCTCCTCCTTCCATATGAAGTTCTAAAATGTTTTTTCAGTACATGCTTTCCTCCTCACGTTATGGAACATCCTGCTCATATCAACAGCCATATCAGATACAAGAACACCATGGGAGTGGGTTTTCTGCCTTTTTTATTTTTTTGGATAACGTCATGGCACTAACACAACTTTTAGGAAAATCTGGATTACAGAGGTGAATGGTCCACTGTCAGACTCCTTTATTCCAATGGTCATTATTATTACATGTTATGACTAAGCCTGAGAAAATGTAAACAATACAATTCTAAAAACATTTTCCACAAAGATGCTGCTAAATATTAAAGCACAAGGTAGTAGGTTACATATCATGAATTCTCAGATATGCTGCTTGTCCAGATTGCAGTATATAAAGACCTCCATCTTTTCCATATCTGTATTGCACAGAGACAGCAGGGTAAAATACATAGACTCACCTCTGTTCTGCTCAAAAAGAACTTTTCCAGCTTCAGTAAGAATTTGCTTGAGTAAAGGATACAACCATTATATATAGCTAATTTTCTGTCCCGCTAAGTGAAAACTAGTAGTGATTTTGAATGCAAGATTATTAGCTTTTTTCCCCAAAATAAAAGGCTTTAACTTAGGAAAGGAGGAGATTTAAAAAATATATATATATAAAATTAAAAGTATAACTTCTTTTTCTAATCTTTTTGATGGAATGACTAAAGCCTGAATGTATTATAGTCAAAAAAATCACTGAAGGTCTGATAAAGGTTCAAAGATTATAGGTCAAAATTCAAAGGTCAGGTTCAGATTCATCCTGTGTTACTTGAATCTCACAGAGTTGTCCCCCGCCTTAGTGGAGAGACTCTGATACCTCCAGAGTGTGTGTTTGTTCTCAAATGAGACAGATTCCTTTTGAGATGATTCTCACTCACCAGGGGTGAGTCACCTCACAACAAAGGAGCTCAATGCTTAGGTATGATGAATCCAAGCCTCAGCCACCTGTTCTCATGACCTGTCTCCTTCCACTCGTAGGAACTAAGTGTACAGGCCAGACTACTTAAATTGTCTACTTAGGTCTAGGGACAGCTTCAGGGTGCTCATTCTTAAGACAAATTACCCTGTGAGAAAATAAATTAAATGGTATGTGGACAGAAATACAGGTATTTATTTCCACCAAGAGAAACAACTATCTTTCCAGTTCTAGCACAAATACAATTTCCACTTACCCACAGACACCTATCAGTGTCTGCTTTAAAATCAAATGGCTGCTTGACTTTACTGCTAAGCATTGGCATCACTGCTGTGGAAGCAGTTAAGTATGGTTTGGAGTGAGTCCTTGCTATGCCCAGGTAACAGAACAGCAGGACACAGATGTCTTTGGCATGTGTCTTACATGCACACTTTTGCTCCCCCTTCGTCTTGTACTGTCTTACCGTGGGCTGAGCCCAGAAAAGGAGTGACCAGTGCTCCTTGTGGTTCCCCCTGTAGCACTGAGCCAGCAGCCTACCCTAGGGTACAGTTTCCTTGAAATCCCACATGTTCTCCACAGGAAGAACTGAAAAGGCCAGAATCTGTTCCCAGTCTCGAGTCCACAGCAGCTGCCCCTTGTGTGTGCTGGCAGATCTCATGGAGAGGATCTCCTTGACACACAAGCCATTCAGTTCCTGTGAAATGGCTGGGAGCTGAGAACTGCACCTGCTCTGATCTCTTTAGGCTGGATTTAAGTCTCATAAACAAACCATTTGCCTGAGCTGATCACACAATGAGCTCAGAAAGATGATAATTTCTGCAGGAAGATGCATTCTCTCAGCACACTCCAGCTTTGGCAGCACTGCTCCAGAACACAGCTATGGAAGGTGTTCTCCCACAGCACTGAATAGTTTTACCTTTCTTCTGTAGAAGGTGCAGGAACAGACAAATGCTGACTGTGATCTAAGTTAATCTTTTGCTGATGGCTGGACTCTGGAACACCTTTACCGAACAGAACTAAAACAGATTATGGGGCTAACTTTCTTTTCTCTATAACTTGATATAAATCAAACTCTCTTATAAACTGAATTAAACTGCTCTTCAAAGAACTGTATCAATTTCAGTGAAATCAACCACAGTTTTACAACATTTTCTTAACAGGAGCACTTAAGATCCCATTTCTCCCTGTAGAGCCTCTGGGCGTAGGTAATGGAAACTGACATATTCTTGACATTGTAAATGAAAATGTATTGAGTGAAGAAGTGAGTATAAACGTAAGTAAGCATAGACTGACTCATTTCCTCTGGGTTGTTTTGGTTTTTTCGTTTTTTTTCCTCTTAAGTGATTTAAAACAGTTCTGAAAATTAAGTCAGCTGCGTAGGTCTTGTTTCCTTAAATTCTGTTGGTGGCATATCATTAATAATCTGTCACTCTGAAACCAGTTTTATTTATTTTATTAATTTACTATTAATTGTTAATACAGTCTTTAATATGTCTTCAGAGTTTACATTCATAACAAAAGAAAAAGAAGAAACAGAATCTGCTTTTTCTCCTTAGAAATCATTAGAACATTTAAATGAATTTAACAGAGGTAGGTCCACATTCTATTTCATCGTGAACAATGCCAAAGAACAACTTCAAAGCAGGAAAAAGGAACACTGTGTCAGAAAATGGATCTACAGAAGAATATTTACCCTTCACCAAACAAAGAGTCCTCAGATTTGGCAAATTTGAATTGCAGTCCAATAAAAAACCTTTTAAATGCAAAAATAAATTTTAAAAAAGGTGCCTCTCACTGACATTCAGCAGTCTCTCAGTGACTGTAAAGGAGAGTGCAGACTGTTAAGTCACTCTGATGTCAGTACAAAGCAAATGAGAACAGGACAACAGAATTGTGGCATTGAGACATGGCATTGACTGAAATTACACGGCCTCAATTAGCACATAAACTTTAGAAAATGTCTAATGAATGCCCCTTCCTCAGTACTTCACCTTCACTGCAATATTGCACCACTTTTTTTTTATCCACATCTATAAAAAAGTTTAATCTAACAAAAAAGTTAAATTTTTTAAAAGTTCATTATAAAAATTTGCTGTAAAAAATGCCAAATCCCCTAAGCCTTATATACAAAATGTATCACTTTTATGAAAATAACTGGACCCAAGTATGTAACAAAACATTTTTATACAAAAAGGTACAAGATTGCATTCAAATTAATGCAAATAAGTAAAAAAACCCTTCAAAATGTCTCATTCATGGAATATCTGCTTCTTTTAAATGTACAGGTATATAAACCAGTCTGAAATGGTCTCACGTTGGCCACCATTTCCTGGGAAGCACGCACTGGTCAGAGAGTATTTCCACGTGTCACTGGTGAGCGCCGTACTTGGCAGACCAGTCCACGCGCCCATGGATTGGCTCCGCCGCCGGAGGGAAAGGCATTAACCTCGGCGAGCTCTTGGTAGGTGAACTGAATGACGGCCATCCAAGAAGGGGTCTCACTGATGTCAGAGAAGCAAAATCTGAAGGACAAAAAATTCTGTGATATAAAGGTTCAGTGAGAGCGATCTGCACTGAACAACGACTGGGTGCAGGTCCAGTTACTTCTTCAGGAAATAAGCCTCCTTTTTTAACAGAGTTTGCTGATGTGAAACAATAGTGCGTCCAATCCCTAAAACCTTAGCAAATACTATTTACATCACTGATTTGACAAGTGTGAATTCTGTGCCAGCTCTCACACCAACCTCTAGGTACCACTGAAATAGGCTGTAGATAAACCCACATATTTAATAAACAAAAGTAAACAAAACAAAATCCTTCATATGAAGGAGAGGTTACATACAATTCTTCCAGTCAGTCATACATTAACAAATAAAATAAAGCAAAGGTAACTAGTTCAGTGCTGCATACATACAGCATTACTGGAGGACTGACCACAGGACCAAGATAATGCTGGTACTGTACTTACCAGAAGATGGACCCACAACTGGTGCTAAGTGAACCCTCTGCCCAGCAGAACCTATTTCCTTCTTCAGAAACGAAGGGACATAAGCACTTGTTAGACTGCTTGATCCTATGGGCCCTGAAAGGAATGGCAAGGAACACCTGAACACAACATATCTCCCATACTATCAACAGATGACAAAGGTGTGACCCTGAGGGGTGATGTTCAAGACCAAGCCTGATCATGGACTGATCAAAACATGAACGTAATTGAAGACACTAGAAATTCCCAGCTCCTATATATTCACTGCATTCACGAGACAGCATCAGACTGCATTAGAGATGAATGGAAAACAGTTACAAATTGTACCTGTCAGGGAGAATGGCAATTCTCCCTGACATCTCAGCTTTTTCAAGGTTTCTGAAAGCTTCCAAAACTTAGCATTCAGTTGGAATTATCTTGTTTGGCTTTCAGCAACTATATGCTAAGAATATATTGACTCTTGATTTTTATGTCGTGAGTCTGGGGCTTTGGTGCTACACAAAGCTCTTACTGAAGCCCATGAGAGTATAATGTAAAAATCTGGTACAGATTCAAATTTCATAATTTGAAAGCCAGTTACAAAATTTGTCCCTAAGATGAGCAGCAACAGGTTTGACTGACCTGTAGGATAAGCCATAGAAATGGAACAAAAACAGCCTAGAGCTATAGCACAGATGGACACTAAACAAAATGTCATGCACAGACCAGAGCCATTGCACACATGCCTATGCTGTACCAGAGCAGTGGCAAAGCCTATTGTGGGAAATGATGGTAAAAAATAAAAAGGTGAAAAATCTAATTAAATCCTATGCTGTTACAAAAGAAGCAAAAACTTCTAGAAGAGACAGGAAGGAAACATGCTATGTATATAAAGGTTCTCATGTAGTTTAGCTATTTACAGTGTCCTCCCATCTTGAATCTTTAAAGAATAATTTTCTGATTAAATTACAACCAAAATTTAAGGTGGGTTGTTTTCTTTTTTAATCTGAATTTCTAGAGGCCCAAAATGTCTCTTTGGGCCAAGATTCAACACAAACTTTGACAATAAAATACTTTCAAAACAACATATGCAGAAGAAGTATGGCACTGCAGAACTGTATCACATGAAAACCTGAAGCTATGGTTTAGAGAGGAAATACATAGATACAGTCTAGAAATATCAGTATGTTTAAGTGTATCTGATAAAATCTAATGTAAAAATCTACAAATTAATTACTTCAACTCAAACAACAGTGATTAAATACCTGAAATACCAAATGCAAAAAAACCTGCAGAAGAAAAATTGAAGAATTTTGCTTTTTGTCTGAATTTTTAAAACTACAATTATTACATTATTTTAAACAACATCAATTAAAGACATAATGATAAGTCGTCTTTGCTTTATTCATGTAACGAGAGTTGTGTGTATGGCTAGTTCAATTGATACCAGCTTCTTCCTGTGATGACAGCCATTTATGCACCAGGTGGACTGAAATAATTTGGAAACCAGAAAACATGACTTAAAAAAAACTGAAGAGGGAAACTGAAAGCAAGATGAAGTATTCCAGGTTGAACAGACCTATGCTGTCTAGCCTTCTATGCATGGGGTACTTCAGACTTGTGAGGACTCATTAGAAGAAATGACTATGTTTCAGTTTAAGGCAGTCTCCCAAAGAAGAGTGCTCATAACCGATTTTTTAACACAAAGAAAAGACAGGGTAGCAGGTATCTTAGGGGCTGACAATGTTTTGGGAATGGATGACACCAAAATACACTGGTGGGGAATTGCAGAGACATCACTTATTATCATTTCTCAGAGTCTTAGCCCACCTTCTTACCTGAACACATCCTGTTGGTAGTACTTCCTCCCAAACTGGAAGTTTTCCCAGACAAACCAGAACTGGGCCAGGGATGAGATGGAACAGACTCTTTGTTTGAAGTAGAGACTATGCTATTCCTTGTGCTTATTCCTATATTGCAAAAATGCAAAGATTACTTCATTAATATCCCTGTTGCCACACAGGCCTGAATGCATTCCACCTGGTACAGAGTCTTAGAGAAGATGTCTGGTTCAACTTAATAAAAACCTCTCCCTCTCAGTAACTCTCTAGGTCACTCCCCATCCTCTCATAATACAGGAATGCTATAACTAGCTACAGGCCCTAATCTGCAAACATCACAATGTATGTAGTTCCACTAGCATCAATGGCTGCTTATATCACAGGACAGGATCCTTACATCAAGGCCACAAATATTCTCAAGTCACAGAAGGTGAACCTTGCTGTGTACATGAAATCTATGCTTCCTATAAAAGCCTAAGAGCGACAACTTAACCTGAGAGGCAACAATGGCAATTCCGTTTCTCATAGTACTGTACTTGTCTTTGGTGTCTCCACTGAAACCACAGATTATGCCAACAGTTTGCAGTACAGTTCAGATGTCAGCTATTATTTGTATTTAAAATAGATCCCATATTTAAGCAGGGTAACTAACATTCAAGGATACACTCACAGTTTATGATAAGGCTAAAGCAGGCTTGGGATCAATGTGTTTTACAACCTCCTCTGGTACAACAAGTTTTAGCTACCAAAACTCCACTCACTACTAAGTGAGACAACTTGAAAGTCAATTAATTGTTTCAGGAAAAAAGACTGAGTTTGCTCAGTCTTCTAGTTTACTTAATTAATTTTCCTTAATTAACCTTCTAGTTTATTTAACTTAATTAACTTTCTAGTTTACTTAATTAATTTTGAAGTATTAATACTTCAAGTGAATAAATAGCTAACACTACCTTTATGAATAGGAATTATGAGAAAGAATACTTATATTCAGCTCATTTTAAATACTAGCAGATATGCTGTCTGCCTCTTGTACTTCATCCTGCCCCTGCTACTGGTCTCAGTATAGCAGAGGTTATCATGAAGACAGGCATGTAATTCTCTGTAGAGACACGGATCTGCATTTAACTTAACTCTGAATTACAGCAAAGTGTATTCCCACTACTACTTACCGTGTTGTTCATGGCATTATACACCCATGAGGTAAACACATGGCACTTGCTTTTGCAGTCTAGAAGACCAGTCTTACACTTTTTAAGGAGACAGGGAATAGTTTGGCATATATACAGACATTTTTTAACGCACTTCCAAGTATAAAGTATCCATCAGGAGGAAGAAGTACCAACAATCCTGTCCCCTTGTTTGTAAGCAGCACTTCTCAGTCGCTAGACTGCTAGAATGTAGTTTGTGTCATGGCCATCTACATTAGCAAAGCCCTTTCTCTCCTCATGTTCTTAAAGCACTAGCCCCCCTCCACGAGGTCAAAGGATAACAGCTAATGTACCAATGACTATTTCATACTGCTGTTGGAATCGCCAGAACAAAAGGAAAGTATTTTTTACTAACCAGGTCGATACCTAGAATGGTTTAAGTAGTGTTGCTTTGCTGCCGAAACTCTCAATGTGGGAGTGTCCTGCCGCAAAAAGGTTGCATGGGAAGTTCGTGCATTGCTGCCAGAGCCATCCGAAGGCTTCAGGTCCAAAATGCTTTCAAATCTGTAATTCAAAAATTGGTACACATATTCCAATTCTTATAGCACACGTTTATTCGCAGTTGGCTTTCTCAACTCCATCCCATCTCCAGGAATCATTTCCTTCTACTGTGTTTGTTACACCATAAGCACACAGACAACAGGGAATATTATCAACCCAAAGTCATACAAGTGTCCCTGAAAATTAGATTTGTACTTCTAGTTCCCTTACATACTGCTTTTAAAGTTTTTATAAATCACTCAGGAAGTTTCTCTCTTCTGTACACCATCCATGGAAACTGCAGCTTAGAGTTGTCCAAAACAGTTTATATGCATGGAGTATGTCAAAATAGTTGACATGTAAAATTGAAAGTATATGTTCAAAGATTAACTTGGAGAGACTTAAGCCAATTTTTTCAGTGGGAAAAAAATAAAGAATACAAAATTATATAGATATACAGTCCAGATACAAAGAAAGCATGAAGAGCAACAGTACTAAGAAAGAGGAAAAGGCTAAAGAAATAGACTAAATAGCACATGCACATAAAAAACCCCTTACCTACAAAGAGTTTCATCATTCTGCCTCTTCTTGTTTTTCAAGTCCATTCTCATGATGGAAGAGCTGAAATCAAGGTCTTCCAAGTCATCCCAGTCTTCAGAACTCTTAATGGTCCTGGGAAGATGTCCCCATCTTCGCCTAGGTTTTTGTTTAAGTTCACCATTTATATTCTCAGACCCAGCAGATGTTTTCTGTTATACAGATTGAAAAGAAACAAACCCATGTGCTTACAAAACCAGGTGACAGGAATAAAGAAAATTTTTTTTTCTCTGTCTCAAAGAGCAATAGTGGTAATAGAGCTGTAACAATACAATCTGCATCTTCCATTAAATGTGCTAAGAACACATTTGTAGCCTGCCAACATTATTACTTATCTTCTGCATTTCATCCTGTAATAATGTCTTGAACTGAAAAAAGAAGAAATTTCTTAAGTCTCAATTCCACTTTTATTAATGTTTCAGTATGCACCTCCCAAACCATTACCTTATGCTCAATTTTTAGTTCTAGACCCATGCTGGGAGTATGAAACTGCATGAATGCTTATGTCTCCACAAGCCTGTGTCTAGACATTTAAAAAAAATTTTTCTCTTGCAGGCCAGCACAGATACAAATTTGTGTTTCTTCAGTCATTCATGCTCAGCAGTACATTTTGACCTTGTGTGACACTGGCCAGTACAGATCCTACTTATAACTGATCCTTAGCAGCAGCATTTGCAATGTCTGCTCTCATCATCTATCTTATGAATCCAGTCTCCTCGTCAGTCAACAGAAAGGGTTACATTCTCATGCTGAAAGAACAATCTGTGGTTTCCATGTCCAGTATGGAAGACCAAAGGGACTATTATTCTCAGTCAATAAATTGGATGCCTTAAATGGATGAAGGCAATAGCTTCCTTTCTCTCATTTCAATACTGTTTAGCTTAATACCTTCTTTTCTGGCATCAATCCCATTAATATTATGAACACTGTACATTATTTTTACTCATATGAAATCGGTGTCATCCTGTAAGTGGTGCTTTTGAACAAAGGGAAGCACAAAATGGCTCTAAAATGAGAAATTGACTTGCTTGTTTTACAACAACTGGATTTAGATTTCAATAAAGTAACTTCCAGTTTCTAGCAAAGTTGTAACCATTTTTTATTCCCACTCACTATCCTTTAAGTAAAGTACAAGAACCTTGAAAGGGAACAAGGAAAAGAAACACAAGGAAAAAACCAGACAGTACATCAGAAAGCTTATCTTATGCTACGTGGACCTTTACCTGCTGAGGAACCTTATTGTGAATTGCAGGCAGAAGAACCTGGTTAGACTTGTCCTCCTGTAAGTAGTTACTGTGCTCAGCCCCAGAGTTGTCTGTCTTACATGCGTAGACCACATGCTGAGAAGACTGGCTTTGTTGAAAAGGCCTTGATGAAATTCGGACATGAGGTTTCGGAGGGGGCTGTGCTGGAGGGACAGGCTTAATATGCAGAGATGATTTATTATGCAGTTCCTTTTGTTTTCCCAGTTCCTGAATGCCCAGGGCATGCCCAACCTGGAAGTAGGAGTATCGAAGTGCCTAAAAAGTAATAAAGACGTTAGGCTTAGAAAACCAAAGCTTTTCATTTACCCCAGTTGTATGTGTCAGTACAAATTTAATTTCCTTTTTTTCTGGGGTAGGAAACAGCAAAAGACCCATCTCTCAACACAAAATTCTAGTGAGCACAATCCACTTCAAAAAAATGCTACAATAGGAGAGAAGTTTCAAGAGATACTGAGTTATCAAATCCTCTGTGGACTTAGTATCGAAGGAAAGGTTCTGCACAATTAAGATATTTAACCAAGTATATGGCATCTAAAGGCATGTTTCATTACATGCTGTCTCTTCATGTATGCATGTGCAAACACATCCCCCCTGTCATTACAGATTCAGCCAGCAAAACTCAATGACCCCATGAGAAATCCCATCTCTTCCATTCTCCATTTCCGAGATGGAATTAAGTGAAAGAAATACAACCCTTATGAAAATTAGCCTCTGTCTTTTCTGACAGACAAGTTAGTAAAAGTACTCTTTTTCTGCCTTACAAGTAATTAAAGAGTTGTCAGTACAGGCAATTAATCTGCCTTTCTTGCTCTTTCAGGCATATTCATTTTCCCTTCCCAAAGACCTCTTACTGCAAAAAGCTTCTAAAAGCTCAGATTTCTCACTCTGTACTTTACTGTAAAACATTTGTTAATGCTTTTAATATTCTTACAGTCAGTATTTTTTGTTTTTCATTACCTTTGAGAGTTCTTAATCTATTTCACTTTTTAATTTGATTTCAAGCTTTTTATATATAGCAATTTGTACTGAAGGTCTAATTAAATCACAGAAGCTCAGCTACGGCCCTTGAAGTAAAGTCAGATTTGAACCCAGGATCACATTTGTTTTCCAAAAGGTGTCCTGCTCATTTAATTGAATACTGTCTGAAACCAGTGGCTACCACCACCTATATCTGTAATACTGATGACTTGGGCAATGCTTATGTACAGGATGTTGGAACATAGCTGCAGTGCACTTGAGCTGAGGCTGCCCTGCAAAAGCTAGTCTTCTGCAGGCAATACTGGGCTGGAGGAACAGGGAGCAAGGTGGACTGACAGCTAGCTGAAAGGTCAGGCCCAAAGGGTGGCGATCAGTGGAACAACGTCTTGGTTGGAGGAAGTATCTGTGCTCCCTGGAGGTCAATATCGGAGCAAATACTGTTCAACACCTCCATTAATGACATCGCTGGTGGTGCAGAGTGCACCCTCAGGAAGTCTGCTGATGACACAAGTGGAAGAAGGGGCTGACAGACTGGGTGGTTGAGCTGCCATTCTGTAGGACTTTGGCAGGCTGGTGAAATGCGCTGACAGGAACCTCATCAAGTTAACAACGCTAAGTACCAAGTCCTGCACCTGAGAAGGAATAACCACATACACCAGTACATGCTGGAAAGCAGCTTTGCAGGAAAGGACCTGGCAGTTGAACATGGATGATCAACCAAATATGCCCTTGCTGTGAGTAAGACTAACTCCTGGGCTGCCTGAGCAGAAGTGTTGCCAGCAGGTCAAGAGTGGTGATTCCTCCTGTCTGCTCAGCACAAGTGAGGCCATGCCTGGACTGCTGTGTCCAGTTTTTGCCTCCCCAGCAGAAAAGAGGGATGGACATAATGGAGAGAGTCCAGCAAAGGGCCACAAAGGTGATTAAGGGACTGGAGCATCTCACATTCAAGCAAAGACAGAGAGCTGGGACTGTTTAGCCTGGTGAAGAGAAGATTCTTGAGGATCTTATCAAAGTATGCAAAGAAACAGAAGGGAAAGTGCAAAGAAAATGGAGTGAATCTCTTTTCAGGGGTGCTCAGTGACAATGGGCACAAACTGAAACACAGGAAGTTCCCTCTGAACATCAAGAAACACTTTTTCACTCTGAGAATAACAGCACTGGCACAGGTTGCCTAGGGCAAGGTGGTTGAACCAGATTCCAGTCATTCTGTGCTGAACAGCTATGAACAGCATCACAACCTTCAGCCATACATTCTACCTTCACTCTGTTGCTATTCTCAGTGACTGGGTTTAACTTAATTCAAGTGTGTTTACATGCTGCAGTCACATCTTTGATCAGTGAGCACATGCCCCAAGCAGCTGATGTTTTGTGCAAAGACTGATGACTCTCTTAATTACCCTTCTTTGTCTTGCAAATTGTTCTCGGATTCTCCTCTTCTCCCTTCTAAGAATTGCACCCCTGAGCAACTGCTAAATGACTGTTCCTTGCAGTACAAGAAAAAAATCACAGGCAGACATTAGAAAAAGGAAACAAAATCAAACCTGAGTGGCTGTTGGCCGCTTTTTGGGGTCCCACTGCAGCATGTCTCTCATGAGCTGCACTGCTTCACTGCTAGCATTAGGTATGAGAGTTTTTAGGTTGTTAGGTACACACTGAGGCCAGCGAAAATTCATGGAAGCTGAAAGTTGGTAGCCTTCAGGCCAGTCATTCTGAAAGAATGAGATTTCCAAACACAAAAAGAGATTAAGTTGTAAAGTATCAGAGCCTAAGCACTCTAGCATATATTCTACCAGTAACAGACTGTGTCCAGCTTGCTCTGGACTTATATTGAGAATTTCACTAAAAATCTTCACCTCAAACCTCTTTTGAGAGGTGAGTCTTGCTGTACATCTGACAGTCACGGGCACAAATGGAATCAGGAAATAGGAATCTTGCCATGATCCCAATTTTTAACCTCTTAAACCATAGGTTTCTATGCAATATACAAGAGAAAATTAAATTCCCACCTAATGAAATCACAGTCTAAGGACTTCCTTTGCTGTTCAGGGGTCTGTTTCTCCTCCTCTATGTGTCACCTTTAACAGCATAATTAAATCATGCTTACTGCACAGAACATAACTTTTAATTTAGTTTATTATTTCTGAGATCAATACTATAAATTAGCAGTAAGCAGGAAAATTTATTATTTTTATGCTTATTGCTACCGTGCCATTGTGTATTGTAGAACAGTTCCAGGATTCCTGCAGTGTGGAACATCACTTCAGTTACCTTTTTTGGGGTCCCTAAGACTTGGCAAATTTTGAATATAGTATCAATTTCACTGGCGCCTGGGAAGAGAGGCCTCAGCGTGTAAACTTCTGCCATTATGCAACCAACAGCCCAAATATCTATTGGAGAACTATAGCAGGTGGATCTCAGAAGGACTTCAGGAGCCCTGTACCTGCAAAGGAAAGAAAAAAAAGGAAATCCCAACAATCAACACAATTCAAACATACATGAAATCACTCACCTCTTCATTCTTTGCTATTAAAAACAAACATCCTTTAAAAAGTTCCTCTCCTGTACACAGACTTTTTTCTCTTTTTTTTAATAAAACTTAACAGGATTCTGTAAACTCTCTTATACCTTCCTGACATGCAGCAATCCTAGCATGTTCCCACACCTGCCTTACCACACACTCCATCTCTGCTCCTGTGCTGCTGCTGTCCGTAAAATGTCTTGCACTAACTGAAGCTTTTCAAATTACACCAAGCTTAAATAAAAGTTTCATAAAGAGGCAGAATCAAAAGTGGTATAACAATCAGCACAAATTCAGTAGTGTACTATTTTAAAGTGTTGATTCCAAGTTCCTACAATGTAGGTGAGTATTAGCACTTACCATCTTGTAGATACATAATCAGTGTAAGGAGGTCGAGATCGGATTTCTCGGGCTAAGCCAAAATCTGCAATTTTCACAAGTTCTGGTCCCATGCAAAGTAGGTTTTCAGGTTTCAAGTCCCTGTGAAAGAACCCTGAAATTCAAATGAATTTAATATATTGATTTGGATTGCAATGTCACTTACAGCTGTATCCTTTACTTCCCAACTGGGTTTGCTTTAGTTCTTAGCACAGAAGCTGGAATAACACTACACAGACATCAAAGTCTTATGTGATCAGCAGAGCTGGTCAATATAATGTTATACACTTGGACTGTGAAAAACAGTATACACAAATTGGCTATCTTGTAACAATTCAGAGCATTCAGTCAGACAGCTCTCTTTCAAGTGACATTTCTCTAACATTAAAAAAAAATGTACACCATTTTAATGCTAGTTTCTTTCTAACTGGAAACTGTCCAATGAAGTTATCAATCAATTACATAATAATATTTTAAACAGAATATAAATTAAAACGAGGGGTTTTATTGCACTTTGAACTTCTTTTTAAATCTGAGAACATCATCTGCAAGCACTTAGCTACTCATCATCCTGTAAGAGGATCTCAGTGCTCTCTGCATTCAGCAAAAACTGATCATGAATGAATGTTTGGCAAGAGCCCTTTCAATACAAATGAGAGAAGAGGACTAGAGTATCACTGACTACTGTCTCTGAAATTTGCTTCCACCATTAGCCTGGAAATCTTGTCCTAATGCTTCTTTCTTGCAAGCATCTGAAACCACCATTCCTATTACAGCTCCCTCCGTAGCACCTTACTGGAGCTCTCTGACCTCCTTTTCAGAGACTCCAATGTGCTTACTTTTTCCATGGCTTTGAATATGCTCCCACAGAGAATGAACTAAACATTCACATAGGATGTGTCTACATTGTTCAGTATAACTACACTAGCTTTTGTTTGTTAGATTAATGTATAACAGCATTGAGACAGAGTCCTGTAGATATCTGCTAACCAGGAGACTGCATCCTTCCTAGGGATGTTGAGTTGATGTTCTGGTGCCAGCTTGAGCCACTGCCTCTTTATGGAAGGTACTAGGCAGAGCAATCAAGGCTGTTCTTAGCATTTAGTACAATCGCTTCTGTACTTTGCTGCAAAGACATGCACCACCAGAATGCTTGTGAGACAATTTATTTTATGACTAACTTGTAAAAAGAGCAATCTGTTGTGTGCTCAAATATAAAAAGATGCTTAAACGTTTGGATGGAAAAAGAATGTAAAAAGTATACTTAACATGCATTTCTATGCCATACAGGAGCAGAACAAAGAAATACAGAGAGGAAAAAATGCTCATGTGATTTTTTCCAAAACTGTTGCAGAGAGAATCTTAGGACACCCACTCTTACACTGTGAGCCACAATACCATCACAAACATCCTGTTGAGCCTGCCAAACATTTCCAGGTGTTTTTAACTACAGATTTCCAACATCTTGGCAGAAATACAAGTTTAGTGTGGTAGCAGGTCAGTGAAAAAGACAGTTAGTTTTGACATAGAACTGTTCAGTCTTCACAGTTATAGTAAGTTAAATAGCAATAAAGGCCGTTCTCAAAGGCTGAGATCCGTTTGACAATTCATTGAAAAAAGGTGGCTTAGATTTTTGTAAATCAACCATAGTAATTTTCTATTTTTACATATTATATATGTCACTGAAACAGACTAGAATTTATAGTTTGGTTTCAGATGAGTATCCAAGACCCATTAGAAGAGTGAATAAACCCATTAGCTTGAAAATATTTTGGAAAACAGTTTTCCTTATTGGAAGGAAAAACCCAGAGAGCTCCCCAGCAACAGACCCTACAGTGTATCTAGCAGACAGAATTGCAGAGGTTACCAAAACATGGTGAGTGTCAAAAATAGGTTAGAAACTGTTATACTCTTAGTGCTAGTATTGTTAAATAGTTAGTAATTGTTTTGTTAATAATGCATGTACTGTTAAAAGGTTGTGTTATTATAAAAAGAGTTAAAAGTGTAGTTGTAAGAAATACGGTACTTACTGTATTACACCTAAGTAGAGTGCCCCCCCTGCCAAAACAAACAAGCCAGCCTGGACAAAACTCTTAAGAACCAATCAGCGCCTGAACCTTCATGCAAATGAAGGATCCAAAAAGAGACCAATCCAAAGGGACAAAAAAAAAGTATAAAAAGGGGGCATCCAGGTCACTGAGGCATGCTTTTCAACCTTGAATATCTCCGGGACATCCCTGCATCCACGCTCAAACATCCAGCACCAGCTGCTCCAAAGAAGAAGATCCGGCGCCGCTCTGCAGCGTCCACGCTCGTCGGTGACCAGGACTGCTCCTGCCCTGCTTTCCCCAGACCATCAGCGTGCGCTCAACCCGCGAACCCTCTATGCTTTAGGCCATACAATAAACGCTGAAATCACTTTAGAACCGGGAGTGCCTTCCCGTTTTCATCAGTGAGGAAGCTATCATTAAAATAAAGTGTTTGATATTTTTTTTGTTATTTAAGTGGGTCTTCTTACTACTGGCTGGCACATCAGCTTTAGTTTGTATCATTGTTGGAAAAATTAGTTGGAAGCCTATGCAACAAAAACTGTTTGTCACTCAGACTCTATTACTTTAAATGTATCTTATAGAGAATGTGTGTTTTATTCAGGTATCTGTGTGTACTTTGAGAAAAGAGTAACTTCTTCTTTATTCTCACTCTCAGGGGACTTCTAAATCTATCAAGAAATGTATCCATTAAGATGCAATGAGTTTGAGAGTGGGCAGCTGTCAGACTGAGAAAGTGGAAATCTACAGACAAGGAACTGAACACACCTCCAGACAGACGTATCAGGCAGCTATAAAATACAGGTATTTTCAGTATTTCAGTTATTTTCTCATATAGTGCTATTCTTTTGATCATTCCTTCTACTAAAGTTAGTAATGTAATTGCTAGTATATTCATCAAAAAACTTACAAAAACACTATCTGTCTCTAATTCAGAATGTTTATAGCTAAAATGTAACCTACCATGCTTATGAATAAATGCAAGCCCTTGCAGGATCTGGTACATAATATTCCTGACTGTAGACTCAGGGAACAGTTTGTTTCTGCGGAATAAAAGGGAATGAATAATTATTAATGATTAAATTCACACATTAGCTTATGCTTTCTAATGAACCAAAGATAAAAGGTAGCAATGACAATAAAACTGCTAGTCAGCTTTTCGTATTTGCCTACTATCTTTATCTTTGGTCATGTCAGCTCAAATTGCAACGAAAAATAATTCCTGGAAGCAATCCAAAATCTGACACCTCTTGATTACTGTTCCAACTACTTTTTATTTATTCATTTATTTGAGGAGGCCATAAAAGAAGAGGTGGTGCTACCACTCTCTTATAAAAAAGCACAGTTGGAGTACTTACATAGAAATCAAAATTTCTAGGTCCAATGCCTCCTCAGTGTGAGGGCTGTTAAAAGTCCACAGTTCCTATCTCTCAAAAGAATACCCTATTCACCTGCCACACTAATCTGGGATGTAACACTGGAAACTCTCACTAGACTGGGGGAGATATGCTCAAAGGTGACAGCAACAGCTCCCACTGCAGCCTGCAGCTTTAAGATGTAGGGATCTAAACCTAAACAAATGACCCATAGTCCTCTGAACAGTAACAGGGGTGTTAAAAGCACATTACAAAAGTAATTAATTTGTATCAGGAATGGGTGATGCTGTTACATACCTCTCTTTCATTAACTGATAAAGATTTTCCTTCATGTATTCAAACACAAAATACAGATGATCATTTTCCCTGATAACTTCTTTCAGCTTTACCACATTTGCATGGTTTAATTTCTTCAAAGACTAGAAAGAGAAAATACAAACAGGATTTTACAAGGGTCTTAATAGAGTGAAAAAGAAAAAAAAAACCAACTTATTTCACTGTTGCAGAAGAACTTTGAAAACTCTTTTGTGTCTTAAATAATCAGACAGCTCTGAGAACAAAGGCCAGATCTCCAAGTATTACCACATATATATACAGTCTATGTAGTAATTTAATGCGCTGCTCATTCAAAAGACAGCTATCTGCTACCACTCTAAGCACCAAAACAACTGCATTTTCTCTGTAAGTAACTTCTTAATGGCAGAATTCACACTCTTGCACCTGCACTGGAAACAGTCAGGTTAGAGTCAAGACTAAAAATAACCCTGGAAAGTCTTCCCAGGTACTGTGGATTAACCTTTGTGGGCAGCTGAGCTTGTTCAGCCCTCCAAGTGGGATGGGGAAATAATCAGAAGGGCAGAAAGTGAGACAACTCATAGGCTGAGAAACAGAGTTTAATGGGTAAAGCAAAAGCCAAGCATGGAAGCAAAGCAAAATACAGAATTCCTTCATTGGTTCCCATGGGCAGGCAGGTGCTCAGCCACCTCCAGTACAGCAGGGCTCCATATAATGGTTACTTGGGAAATCAAATGCCGTCACTCTGAAGGTCTCCTGCTTCCTCCTCCTTCCCCCAGCTTTTGTTGCTCAGCACAATGTCACATGGGATGTCCCTCTGCTCAGCTAGGGTCAGCTGTCCTGGCTGTGTCCCCTCCCAGCCTTTGCCCACCTTCAGCCTTCTCACTGACAGGGAATCATGAAAAACAGAGAAGACCTGAGGCTGTGAAAGGACTGCTCAACAATAACTAAAACATGCCTGTGCTGACAAAACTGTTTTGGTCAGAAATCCAAAACACAAACTCAGAAATGCTGCTGCAAGGAAAAGCAACTCTACCCCAGCCAAAACTTGCATACTTGGGTCTCCCTTCTTTATATATACTTCCTTGGCGCTTTTTTTTTTTTAGATTTTCATTGTATTCAATGTTAATTTTTACATGGTATTGTAAGAAAAATTACCTAGGTTTTCTGCATGGTTTTGGTGCTGACTATAAATTACGGGGGGCCTTAAAGAATACCCCCAGTGTTTGATGGGCATCAGAATTTCATGCTAAATGTCTGCCTGCAAGCCAACTACAGAGAAACAATTCCATGTACAAAAGTTAATGCTGTGCAAAGGGCATGTGTTCTCAAGCTCTGAAAAACAAACACCAACCAGCTCCAGGTGTTGTGACAGGAAAGCTCTCATTCACACACCCCTCACTGCAAGGAGGAAGCAACTCTCTACAATCAAATGATTTTTTGTAAGACTACAGAATTTCAGTAAGCATTTTTCTAAGACTACAGACACTCCCTTCCAATGCAGAGTCAGGAAACAGAACTGTAATGTCATGTACCACAGCTCACACTGGGAGTAGTTTTTGACAGAAGAGTTAGAAAGAATTTGATGTAACCCCAAAATGCGATAGTGATCGTCTAATTTGAAGTCAACCACTGAACAAAACAAGTACCTTAACCTCTCGAAGGTTCATGCATTCCTCCCAGGAATAAAACTTTCTCTTCATTCTACAAAAGTAGAGGGGAAAATAATGACTTATGCATTGAAAACATCAGCTGTTCTTATAACCAAAAGCCTCACTGCATCTTAATTCAATTGTTCCATCAAAATAGAAGATGTTAGTACCTTTGTCAAAAAACTTTACATCTCTAGAAAAGGTACACTCACACAGAATTACTAGAATACACACTCAAATAGAATTACACTCAAATAATAATTACTATTACACAGGATTGCATTTTTCTGTCTATATATATATATATATCTTGCTAAAAATAATTCAGAGCCTTCAAAAAGCCCAGGCATGCTTTTTTTCTATAACAATGCAGTGGAGTAGAGTCTAACTGTAAAAGGAACAAGAGTAGTTTTGACTACTGAGTTATGAACAACTCAGAGGAAGGTTTTGAAACAAATCAAATAAATATCCAATCACTTCACTGGGTCTCCAATTTTATTATATTCTCCTTGCTCCTCTTCTCTATATTTTGATTTCTCTGTAATTTTAGTATCTTGCTGTATTTCCACATTTTCCTTTGTCCACTGCTCCCCATGTTTCTCCTTCCCTTGCAAGGTGCATCTATCATGCCAACTGCTTGTTGAATTCTGCCTTCCCCTTCAAGCTTATAAGCGACTCTGCTCTAACAGAAACAAACTGCATGGCAGTTTTCTCCTAAGCCAGAATATAACCCTGGACACAGCATTTGTGTGTACCATATGGTTCTGTGTGTTCATATGCATTTTGATTACTGCTTAGTTCTTTGAGATGAAACTGTGCCTTAGGACCAATAGGATGAAAGCTCACACATACATGCACACAGAAGATCACAGATTAAAATTTACAAAAATACTCAACTGTGTAGAGTCTGGATTTCAGAGGGAGTTAGTTACTCTCTGAAGATCTAAGCCTTTGCCTTTAATGATAATTCAGTATTACTTATTACTGTAGCAAGTTTCCACTTTGAAAAAGCTCTTACAATAAGAGTAGTTTAAGAACTACAAACCCTTCACGTCATGAAGGGGTCTGGATTTTTTTTTTTTTTAAGCAGTCTTTTTGCAGTTACGGTCTTGTGCACTCAGTTACCAGGCCACTTCTGTTTTTAATAAAGGACCCGCATTAACATGTAAGCTAAGAGAATACTTCTGGCTTGTTCTGATTTTTCTGAGTTTCTCCCATACTGCAAACTGAAAATCAAAGGTGCCTCTAGCAAGGTCTGATACAGGCAAGATAACCTCAGAAGGGGATTTTAAAAGTTGATAAGGCCAGCTATTGACTGCTCATACAAAACAGCACTGTACTGAAAGCTTTTTTGACAAGTCTGTCCCTGAGTCATGGTTGGTATTTCAGGAAGGTGCCTGCAATGCTTTACAGCTGTCTTTTACTAGGACAAATAAGCCATTTACAAACTAAGTTCACTGCTGAAGCAGCAGAGAAAATCAAATTAATTTCTCAAGGAATTTCAAGAAAATCTTAAGCTGAAAAGACCAATATGCAATAGCATAAAAGATACAGATAATGGACAATGACATCAATTGTGTTAATTATCACGGCAGTTTTAGTATTACATTGAAAATTAGACTACGAAATATATGCTCCACATAAGCAGCAGCAAAAGGGCTGTAGATTCCAAAGCAGCATTGCAGAATACTGTAAATAATACGTAAAACATGTTTGACTGCACATAGCAGCAGAATGCTGTTATGATAAGCCTATATATCTCACCGTCTTTATTTCCTGCTGAGGCTTTGGAAGAAACAAGGAACCTGAGTTTTTCATACAGTCCCAATACAACTCCATACAAAAAAGCTGCATGGAATGTGAAGTACTCAAACCAGCATGACCAAGTTGATGTGGACCTAGAAAGAAAAAACCTGGACTAACCATTGTTAAGTAATGTATGAAAACACTTACTTTTTAATGGCTATTAGCTCTCCAGATTCAATGCTTCTCCCTAGGAGAACAGATCCGTAGGTCCCATCACCAAGCTGTCTGATAGTTTTGTACCTATTCATGATGAGGATACTTTAGCTGCAAGCGCATTTCAGTCCTTAGCGTTTCTTGTGTTTTTTCTCCTCCGAGTGTAACCAGTTCTTTCTGTGGCAGCATAAATATAGAGCACTCAGGACAGTGTGAACAGTTGCAGGAATCATGTTTTCAAGACTTAGCCTTTGGTCTGAAAGCACAGAACATAATCCATTTGATTTCTGTACACTTCTGAGATGGCTTGTTTGCAGACTCCACTCTCCTCCAAGAGAACAGTTCTTGTCAGCCATACACAAACACTCGTCTTGGTCTCTCACCAGAAAGGGTCAGCCAGTATCTGGATATAACTGGGTATGTTCACCAAAGCCACTCTTATGCTAAAGCTAAAGGTATGTTACAGCAAGCTTGTAGGCAGCCCTGATGTTAGACACTATTGCTAAAGTCAGAGGATAAAGTCTCATGGCCTGGAGAAAACAGTCTGCTATCAGAAAAAAGAATGCTTTACAATACAACAGGAGAGGATCTGACCTAGCCAAATTAATAGACATGTAAGTCACCATCTTACAGGTCACACTGCCATCAGTTAAACCAATATCCTGAATTTCCATAAGATCCTATGTGAGAGAGCACAGCCATATGCATTCCCTTAACCAAAGTGTTCAGTGGAAGAATATTACATTCATGTCAGGTAATACCAAATGTATTTTACTACAGCACGAATCAGTCTCTAGAAGTAGTGGCTACATCAGATTATCTATCTGACCTTTTGCCGTGACACTGTATGAACAAAAAAAACATAGAATGGTTTGGGTTGGAGGAGACCTTAAAAATCTTCTAGTTCCAACCCCTGTGCCATTGGCAGAGACACATTCCAGTACCCAAGTTGCTCAAAGCCCAACCCAGTCTTGCCTCAGATCCTTCCAGGGACGGGGCATCCACACAATCTCTGCTGGATAATACAGCAAAAAACTTCTCATTTCTAGTTTAATGTAATTGTTGCTGATATTTCCTCCACTATAGTTTAGAAAAAATGTAATCTATTCTACATAAACTAACCATACATTTGAAATAAAACAGAATTCCCTGGCAACGAAGGTCTGGTCTCTTATTCTCCACCCCTTAAAAAAAGACAGCAATATTCATGGCTTGTGACTTCTGTCTTCAGTAATGTGTATTTTAACTACATTTTCACAATTTTTTTTGGTAGTAGCCTTATATCTCCCTTATTTCACAAAGCCATATTACAATTTCAGAAGTAATGGGATTATGTTACTGGAGCACAAAACTGACATCAATGCAGAGCCACAATCCTGTAGATGCAAGATGTAGCGAATATCCTTTATTTTCCATTTTCTAAGCCTACTAGCCCTACTAATACTGATACAGGAACAAAGACCAGGAAATATGAAGTTAACTGACCTTTTTGACAATTTACTCATTGTGTAGCATGTCTCTAAATCTATCTCAGACACTGGATAGTGTCTCAGACGGGCCGGAGGAACTGCCCTCTCACAGTACCTGTTCCTCTCCACACACTACTACAGAGAACCAGGACTGAGCACCTTACATTAGAGACCTAATCCCACTTTTTGTACTACTTGCCAAGGAACACAGAGCCTGTCTGTAACACCAGCAGTTTGGAGTACCAGTTCCTTTTTTGTGGAGGCCAATGAGCCTGCCACAAAAGGGTGCCCCGAGAACCCCCTGGGAGGGAAGGACCCTGAGAGGCATTCCCCAAGTTAGGGAGACACCAAAGGCTTTTCCCAGGAATACCCTGTTCTGCTCCCTGATGCTCTCTCCGTCCCTACCACCCCATACTTAACCCTGGACCCTTCCTATGAGTCTTGTCTTTGTCCCTGGACTTGTCCACAAGTGGAGCTGGAATAAACATCTCTGTAAAACTCAAACAAAGATCCTTCCTGCCTCTTTGCCATCGACTCCTGTTAGCAGCTATCCTGGCATGCTACACTTTTTGGCTGGTTTTCAGGCTGTGCACCTGAATAGCATAAAGCTATGTTCAGTGGTGTACATCCAAGTTAAAAAGCTTTAACCTGGTTACTCCAGCTGGTCAGTGACTGGATGGCAACTCAGAAGCCTTTATTCAGATGGTTAGCAACAAAATTTCAAACAACAAGACAGTCTTACATATTCTCCTAGTCTGCAAATCTAAAATTTATTAATATCCAAACGATTTTATACAGTAATTTCAAATCAACACAGATGGCACTTGTGGACCTTTAGGCACATACTGCTCTAACGACACAGTTCTGAATCTGTGATCCTAACAAATGCAATGTGTTACAATTCATAGATTCCTATGCTGTCCCTGACTTACCATTCACGCATCCCTTTCAGTTACAGGGAATGGTAACTGAAGAGTGGAGGAGCATCCTTGTTTCATGTTTGATAACCACAGCAAAACTAAAGATGTGTAACACTATTAGCAATAATCACCAGTGGCTGGATAGATTGTCTGGTGTCTCTTGAACAGATGAGGAGGTGAACCTAACTGCTTCTTCCTTGCTGAGGATACTAATTTAAGTCCCTCTCCTTTCCACACCCACCAATTTTCACAAAACTTGTATGAAATTATCTTTGCAATTCCAGCTTTGATGTCAAATGTGACCAAAACAGACTAACTGAAATATTTTTGAGGAATACAAGTGAGTGGAGGAAAAAAAAAAACAAACCAACAACCCAACCACACAAAACCAACAAACTCCCAAAAAACCTCCAAATACAAAACCAACCAACCAAAAAACCAACCCCCACCCAAATCAAACAAAAACCCAACTAACAAAAAAAAAAACAAAAAACCAAAACAAAACAAAACAAAAAACCCCCACAAAAACCAAAAAACCCCAAGAAACAAACCAAGTCAAAAAACACAGATTTCAGTGAGGAATGCATGTTAAAAAACATGCCAGGATGCACAGAAGTTAACCCAGCTCCTATGGAAGCACAAATCCACCTGTATGAAAACCCACTGACCAAAACATAAATAATGTCTTCTCTGGGCAGACGTTAATTACCATAAATGGTAATTTAAGGGCACAATCTACACGAATTCACATCGACAGAGGATGTAAATATAAACTGCAAAAACATATTGAAGTAAAAGGTGTGTTGATAATTAAGAGCAAAATGTAAAGCCCTTATTTTCACCGTATTGTAACACTGTATTCAACTACCTCACCTATAATTTTTTCCCCTACAGAAATCAACCAGTAATGCACCTTTAACACCAAGCCTAATTCAATTTATGAGACTACTTTCTGACTAAGTACAACTCACTCCTACTATTTCACTTACGAACCCTTTAAATACTCCTGTTTGAAGGGCTGAAGCGCCGAGAACTGAAAGCGAAACTGGCTCACACTGCCACAGCTGAGAAACGCAGACAGTAAACAATCAACATGTGCCTTTTAAAACTTGTCCTGTGCCCTGGCAATTACTCGAAGGTATTACTAGCAGGAAGCACTGAGAAAGGCGCGGTTTAAAGCCGTGGGTGTCTATGGGTGCGGTCCCAGCGGCTACTGCGTTTGTTAGAGAGGGCTCTGGGGGTGCCCCATGAGCAGCACACCAAGGTGGGGACAGACGTGCGATCGTGGGTCCGCCGCTCAGGCCAAGCCCCGGCTTCCACCCGGCCTCCGCATTACGGCGGCGCCCGATCCCCAGCCTCGGCCCCTGTACACTCCACTGCCCCGCTCCC
>VZRF01013962.1:59160-166781 GCA_013396875.1 Vireo altiloquus
AAAAAAAAAAAACAACCCACAATGATGCTGGGCCTCTCTCACATCGTAGAGAGGAGTTTGAACAAGACTAGAACACAGAAATACCAAATTGTGAACAAATGGGAAGAATATCGACATTTTAAGTGCTGCTAGAAGGGCCTATGCCTTCCTCACCCAAGCACCAGCAGCTCACCCTGCCTCTGACAGGGTCAGCTTAAAACATACCAGGAATGGCAGAAAAAACGAAAACAAGGAACAAAAAATTGTTCAAAAACAATTGATTATCAGGACTGTAATAGTAATTCAGGAAGTCTCAGCTTCTCTTTACACTTCATCCCTTAGGTTTTGAAAGTAAAGCATAGAGATAATTCCCAGGGTTTGGAAGGACAGGATGAGCTGGTGCTGTAAATCAGCAGTACAGTGTAGGACAAGACATTCATTTGCTAAAGCAGCCGTGCGGAAAAACAAAGCTCTGGATGCCTCCCTGCACCCCATCTAGTCAGAGGGTAATCTTTACATTTACATGAATATATAGTAAAGACTCAAATTCCCTCCAACAGACAGGCATGATTCTCAGTGAAGGAGCAGTGTACACTTATATGAGATTTCTGCTTTAAGCCACCTGTATTACATTCCATGTGCATAACCACATATTAACATTCAGCCCGGCAACAGTCATAGGATGCCGTTTCTCTGTTGTTAGAGGCAAGGCTTCTTCGTTCCCAAAAGAATCATAGAATTATTTGGATTGGAAATTACTTTAAAAACCATCTCGTTTCACTTTCCACTAGACCAGGTTGCTCAGATCCCCATCCAAACTGGCCTTGAACACTGCCAGGAATGGGGGGATCCACAGCTTCTCAGAGCAACCTGTGCCAGTGCCTCATCGCCCTCACAGTAAAGGATTTTTTACTAATATCTAATGTTTAATATCTAAGGAGAGGCACACCCAGGCAGGAGAAAAGCAGCTTTGCCTCCAACTCCAAACGAGAAGCATCACTAATGATAACTAGTTGTAACCATGAGCACCCCATAACAAAACCTCAAGTGGTCATGGCGGTGTCATCTCAACTGCCCACACAGGGCCGACCAGCGCGCCAGCAGCACCCAGTCCCCCCCGCTCCCCACCACCTCCGGCTGCCCGCCCAGGGATCGGCACCCGGCCTGTCGGGCAGCTCCCTTGCCTCTCACTCTCTCCTCTCCACACAGCAGCTCTACAGTCTCCTGGATCTGAAACCCGCGGCTGATGCCGGCTCCCACAGCCCTTGCATCCCCATTTCCTGCTCCCGCTGCCCGAGCCTGAGCCCTCACCTACTGCTCCAGAGAAGATACACGCCGCCGCCTCCTCCTCCTGAAAACGCTCAGGGCAGTAGACATGCACAAAGGTTCACACATCCATACACGTGGTTTTCTTCTGGAACAAAAAGACTATGATACGCTTAAAAAAAAAATAGGTTTAGTCCAATTTTAGAAAACCTGACGAGGCGTGTGCTGGCAGCTAGTGGTAACTGTGATCACTGAACTGGACGGGGAAATGTCCACGGCCACAAGATTAAATGGCCTCGGCACCGCTCTTATCTCTGCAGCCGCGGCACTAAGCACTCTCCCGTTACCCCGTCGAAAATTCGCCTGTGCCAGGTCCCAGCCTGACCGCAGTCACAGCAGGAATTGCAGCTCGCGGACATCGCCACTTTACCTCGGCTCCCGCCCCTGGGATTTCCACTCGCGAAGACTACAATTCCCGGCAGCCTTTGCTCCGCAACCCTTCCCATGGCGTGCCGCCGCGGACTACGCTCCCCAGCAGGCCTTGCGCCGCTCCGCCGCGAGCGGCAGAGGCGGTGCGGACCGCGATGCGCACTGGGGCGGGGAGTCTGTGCGGTCGCGTGTCGTAGCGGCCCGCGCGGGAGGCGGCGCTCTGACCTGGCGGGTTCGCCCGGGCCGTGTCCCGCCGCTCCCGCCGCCGGCCCCGCTCGCCGGGAAGATGGCTGCCGTCCGCAGGGCCCGCAGGGACTCCCGCTGCGTGGTGCGCTTCTCCGACCGAGAACTCTGCTAAGTGCCCCCCGCGGGCAGGGAGGACACACGGACCAAGCCGGGGGGCAGAGCCTCCGGGACGAGACAGCGCCGCCCGAGCGTCGGCAGCATGGTGAGCGGGCCCGGGCGGCGGGCGCTCGGCCGCCGTGCAGCGACGGCCGGGCGGGACCGGGACAAGGGGTGTGTGCGTGGGAGCGGCCCCCTGGCCGAATTGCTGACAGCAGCCCTGCCCTGCCCGCCTGTCCGCCCCCGGGCACCGGGTGATGCCTGTGGGAAACGTGCTGTCATCCCGCCCCACCGCGGCGAGACCCGGCCGCCTCCCGCAGAGGATTTTGATGAGTGGGGCTGCTTGGTTCTGGAGTGATCTAGCTCTCCGTAGGAACGCGTGAACAAAATCCCTGTGTCATTACAGAGGAGCGTGCCCTTCCTTTCCCTTCCTTTCCCTTCCTTCCCTCAAAAATGTGGTGGTTTAAAGTCACTCAGTAATTTAAAGGGCTTCGTGGGCCAGGGACTCGAGTTATTTGAGTTTGCTTTTTAACATATCAGAAATACTCCTTGGTTCAGTATTGCTTTATTGACTGCGCCTCAATATGGATTCAAGTATCCATGATGAGAACTCGATCATTCAAAGTTAAACCATTTATATCACATAGGAGCTCTTAAAATGTCTCACCGTGGTTATAAAAATTCTTATTTTTGAACCAGTGTTGCTTCTACCACTTTTACAGAAAAATAGAATGATTTTATCATTTTTCTATAAAACCAAGAGGAATGTTAGCTGTCAGTCACTGTTTTGCTTTACCGTGCCTGCTCCTTCCTGAGTTCTGTGTGGTTCACACATAACACATAGCCCTGTTCAACTGGTGACACTCAGCTTCGAACTGTTTCTGATCTTGGTTTTATTTTGCTGAAACAGAGATCAGAACTATTAAAGGACCTGATGTTACAGACGGGTCAGTAAGTGGTTAATATACTGTGAGGAAATCAGCATGCAATTATTGATTGCAAAACAAAACTCAACTGCAAATAAACTAGTTCTGCATTTGGCAAATGATTTCTAAAGCTTTGCAAGTAAATCAGAATAGAATCTATGCAGTTGACTTTATTTTTTACAAGTTGCAGCCTAATTCAGATGTTTACTTTTGATATGTTACCGTTTGGTGGCTTGACAGACTGCGGCTTTTCTCAGGAAAATTAATCAAGCCAATCAGTCAGTACACACTACGATGTCTTGCTTTCAATCAGGATGAAGTCACTGTTCCGTGTGATGGCTGACTTGTATCAGGAGGAATAGCAGCACAAGGATGCACAGTCTAGATTTATGTGCTAAGTAGCAGTCTGAGCACAGTGTTGTTAATTTTAGAAACTATGAGTACAACACGAGTATTGTCAGAGTGGGGGCAAGGAGCCAATTTTTACACTTAGCGAGGTGCTTTAGGTGTGATCTTATGAGCTCTCTGTAGGTGAAGGTACTTGCTTCACTGTACCTCTGTTTACTCATTTCTCCTAGCAACATCGTAGGGTTTCAGCACATCAAATAAGTAGTGGAAAGGTTTTTAGTTGACAGCAGTTTTCCAGTTCATTCCTGTGCAGTAGCAATGTGAATTAATTGCTTTAGCAGTAAATTTAGAGAGGTGGCCACTTAGGCTGCTACTGCTGCAGAAGACAGACCTTTGACATGAGAGATTGCAGATCACACATGCATACAATATAGGGAAGGTAATGACAAAAGTAAAACCTTCTGTTGTAATCATTTTCATGATAGTTTTTCACAGCTTTTAGACTGTGCGCCAGGTCTTCATAGTATTTTTGATTTGCGTTGAGAGCATATTTAGGTTTTAAAGAGCATCAGATACCATTTTGGATGCAGTTGGTCCACTACTGTGTCTGACGTGGACTCAGAAATGAAGAAGTAGGGCAGTTGAACAGAGAGGAGGGAATCATTTCAGATTAGTGAAATAAAAAGTTTTTGAATGAAGTAAACTTCATCCAGCTTCCTAACCTTCTAAGGAGTTTCAACGCTTAAATCAGTTTGTTTACAGAGTTCAGGAGTTTAAGGTTTTAATGGGCGTGCCTTCATGCACAAAAAGATAGCGTGTTGATTTAGTTTAGAAATTGCTAGTTTCTGCATTTTGCAGATAAAACCAGGCTTATTCTGCCCAGACTTGGAGAGCTGACTGGACATAATTCAGCTGCAAACCAGAAGCCTAGCACTCTGCACAGACAGAATTAAGCCTTATTTCTGTCAGCCCAGTGCCATAATAATGCACTTACAGACACTTATTTCAGAGCTAGCTCATTCCTAGACTGACTCTGCTTTGCCTACAAAATATTCCTGGATGCTAGTAATGTGATAGGACTGTCTCAATTCATAGGGCATTAATTCCCTGCAATTAAATTCTGGAATCAAAGCCCATGAAATTTCCAAGTTATTTACTCCTTGCTCAGATTTAATGTCACTAGTGTTTTATAGTGTTCTGACTCACCTGTTTCCTCTACTGGGAAATTAAAAATGTATGGAAATTAAAAATGAGAATGTAGAAATAGATATAATATCTGTTTATCTTCAGCCAACCAACCATGTCTGTCAATTGTAAATGATAAATTGGCTGAGACGTCAGTGAAAACACTTTTATGGACAACAAGCCAGTAAGTTTGTGGTCGTTGGGGAATCTGAAGACATAAGCAAACTCCAGGGAGGTGCTTGTCACCAAGCAAAGAGATTAAAGGTTGCCTTCCCATCATGTTTGTTAGTATTCTGTAGTTTGATCAGAACTTCCAGATGCTGTAAAAATGGTATAAATTTTCTGAATACAAGAATGCTTTGATTTCTGCACTTCAACTGTGCAGGAGGTAGATTTCTTTTTGAGAGCTTGATAAAATCTCACTGACAGGATGTTGCTTGAAGTCTCTGAGCACTGTGTACAGTAGAAAGGAGTGGGAAATAAAACTTTCGTACATAGTTGTGATAATCTTAATGTCAGGTTTGCCTTTCTGTAATCTCACTTTGCATTATCTACTTGCAGAACTATAGATATGAATTTCAGTGCAGAATGGTAGAAAAACTGGTTTTCTTCAGCTGCAGGAAGAACCTTCCACAAATGTCTTAGTTGAGGTCTTGAGAAATTTTTTCCCCTTACTGGCATCTTGCTGTTGCTGTCATTGAAGTGGCTTGTCACTGATGCCCAGAATTAGTTTTCCTTTGTTTTGGTATAGACTCCATAAATCTCAGTATCTTTCACAATGAGAATTAATTTGCATATTTTTAAGTTTTTCTCTTAAACTAGCTGTCTTAACTTCCTATGTAGAGCCATGTTAAATTTAGTCAGAGATCTTATTTCAGGTCTTATTTGTTTAATCTGTCTCGCAGCTGTACTGTAAATAAAACCAGCTGTCAGACTCTCACGCTAGCTTTTTGTTTTATTTTCCAATACATTTCTTGTTTAGTTTCACATGTATATATAAAGTATCTATTGTTATTCAAAGCACTTTTATGCTCTTGCAAATATTAAACAAATCAAAACTACTGGTTATCTTTAGAATGAGAAGATAGTAATTAAATTTTAATTTGTGGAACAAAGCACATTGTTTAATACTGAAGCTTTTGCTCTATGCTTTGATGCAGATACTGAGTGTATTTAGTCAGGTATGCCATTGAATTGAAGCATGGAAGCCTTGAAGTAGATACACAACTAATCTGTGTTGGATTAACGTATCTAAAATGCAAAACCCATCCTCACTGAGTTAATAGAGACGTACAACTGATCTCAGTAGTTTTAAAGTTAATTTTTATCATCTAAAGGGGCGTATGCTTAATTTTTTTTTTAGTGTGTGTCCATGACAGTTGGGCTTTGCGAATGTACTGTACGAACTTATGCAGACCCTGTAATGACATTTGACTGCTCTCTACTAGGCAGAAGCTGAAGAAGATTGTCACACTGATTTGGTAAGAACCGATGACAGTGAAAGATCTGGTGAAGCAAATCTTCAGGTATGTCTCTCATGCTAGTGGGTTTTCACATAGTACTGCTATGATTTAAGCTGCATCACTTATCCTGATTTAGTTACCACACACTTGTTGATCTGACAAATACTTAATCTATCTGCCCCTCCAAAAGTGAAATAAATTTTACATTGTGTTTCAAGTGTCAAATTCAGTCTTCAGTTGTCTGTATAGATGAAAAGAAAGTTTGTGACAGATCTGGAATTTCTTTGAAGAATGGTAGGAATTGGACAGCAATTTCTGTGTGGATCAAATTCCAGTTTAAGTTGTCTCTCTCTACTGGACCAGAAAGCTGATAAAAGCAGTGTAATAGAAGAGTGTGTTCTTTTACAAGACTAGGTTGCTGTGTAGTTGCTCCTCAAATGTTGTGATGATTGCGAGAGACATGTAAAGTGTAACTTCAAAGATGCTGAAAAAAAGGCATGGTGAGAGCTGTAACTTGTCTTGTTCACAGAGCATAGTCCTTTCTTTTTAAAAGAGAAAAGAGTAAGGTCTTATTTGTATATTATATAAATGACTACCTTGATTGTCAGAGAGCTTAGTATGCTTGTGTACAAAAAAGGTTTTCTAAATTTTAATTTTAAGAGCTAATTGACTTCTTGCTTATGATAATTCTGCATAAACAAGAACAAACATGATCATGTCTGAAAAGAACATTTTTTCTATGGAATCTTAGCTCATAACCATAGTACTATCTACCACTTCTTGAAACATCAGTGTTTCTTCTGAGGTGAACAGTCCAGAAAAAATGTTACTGAATGAGACTGAATAAGTACTTGCACACTTTTTTTTTTAATTTACCATAAAACAATTGCTGACTCTCTGTGCCTAAATTCACTGAATCTAAGACTTGGAAATGTAAAGCATAGTTTTGAAATTCTTTTTTGTGTTTGTACTTTATAATTTCTCCTCAGAAGATATACTGCCTGAATATGTGATACTCAGTAGAAGTAATCATGTTTTTTAGGCAGAGCTCCAGATGTTCAGAGCTCAGTGGATGTTTGAGCTTGCCCCAGGTGTGAGTTCTAGTGGGTTGGAACCTCTGCCATGCAGAGCATCGTCAAGAGGACCTGGACTTAAGTCTGTTGATGCCAGGGGAAAACAGGAGATAGCAAAAGAAGAAAAGGTAAAAAAAAAGATGCATGACTTTGAGATGCATATTTGTCTGTATTACTGTTCCAGTGTAACTATTCTAAAAGCTATTGCTGAATTAAATCTGGAGAAACAACAGAGGTTATTATTTCATTGTCTCCATACTGAATGTCTTCATAATCCTACACTGATTTTTCTAGTCTTTATGTTTGCCTTGGTGTCACCTTTGTAATCTGCTTTCTGAAAGACTGTAGGTAAAGGGCGAGCAGCAGGAATATATATAATTTGCTGACTGGGAGTTTCAGTTATGTCTTGTAGCACATGAGTATGTCTTCTCTATTTATGGAATTATTTTGTTCATCTCTGTCATAGGGTACAGTAGGTAAGATCAATTCTAAGTCAAGTGATATTGCACTTGCATTTGTAAGGAATTAAATAAGTACTCTGTCTAATTTACTGTGCAGGCAAAAGAACTTTTCCTGAAGGCAGTGGAAGAAGAACGAAATGGGGCCCTTTATGAAGGTAATATGGAAGTCCACAATGAACACCCTTATTGTAGAAAAATCTAACACCCTTTAATTTATGGGCAAATCCGCTTGGTGCCAGTGAACTTAAACTACAGGCTAATAGTCATTTGAGAGCTCCATTATTCAGAAAAGAAAAAAAACGTGCTATAGAAGCAACTGTCAGATCACAGTTCTAAGGCTGAGGTAAAGCTAAAAGTGACATCAAGGAAGGAATTTCTAGCTTTCAGGCAAAATAACAGTATCTTGAAATACTGCAATTTAATGGGGCACTAGATTGCTTCTTCATATAAAATGAAATTACCATAATAATTAATCAAGGCAATATACTATATTACCTGTGCTCACAGTTCTCATTGTTCTGATGCCTTTCTCTGGTCTTAAAATTAAAACTAAAACACGATTTATGGGGAAAAAGGGTTTTTACTTCGATATTTATTTCAGGATTCTGGGGTACAGCACTTTGTCCAGGTGGAATGCCTTGAAAATGTATGCACTACTACTCACACTGAAATACACACACTTACAGGCTTTGCAAAATTAACATATTTATTAAAGAATTCCCAATGAGAGGTTTGAGTGAACTCTCCATTTTGAGGAACTTTCTTCTTTTGATGGGCTTATTTTAGTTTACAAAAATATGTTTTGGAGAGGACTTTGGTGTCTGGGGCTTTCAGACTGCTTGGTTTCTTGGCTTAACAGTACAGTGGGTCTCAGCTGAGTTATTAGACTTGGAAAGTTACAAGAATGTAGGCTAAAAGCACTAAGAATACATAAAACTGTATAAAAGAGTATGTAAGAGGGGTATTAAAAAAAAGCAAAAAATCATTTTGACATCAGTTCCCCTGTGAACAAAACTACTTAATCTGTGGAATGCTTTGTTGTTTGGTTGTGGGGGTTTTTTGGTGCCTTTTTTTTTTTTTTTTTTGAGGGGGCTGTTTGGGTTTGGGGGGTTTTGTTTGTTTTTTAATTAACACATCCTGCTAAAATAGCTTTTTCAAGAATTCCTGCAGTGAATGTTTAAGTCTGGTAGTCTTTTAAGTTTATCATAAATATTTAAGGTGCTTAGCTTGCTCACCTGCACTCTTGCTATCAGCACTAGAAAAAATGGAAATTCAAAGTTTGCTTTCTCATATTTAGTTTTCAGAATCTAGAGAGTAAGAAGTCTGTCTTAATTTCCAAGTCCTGTAGGTCAGTAGTGGAGGTACAAATTTTCTATTTCTTTCATGCGAGAAAGAAAGCAAAGCAGAGAGAAAGAAAGCAAAGCAGAACGTATGTGCCATCCTGCTCATCCACCAGAGGGTTTGGCCACTGTGTTTAAAGTGCAGGTGCAAAATAAAATACAAAAATCTGAGAGAACTCCGGAAGCTCCTGAACTCAACCACCTGCTGAATACAAAATTTCCACTCCACCATGGGAATTTTCCTTCTTTTTCAAGGGATTTCTGATTGTTGTTTCATATCTCATATTAACTGAGAGATATATGAGTCCCCTGTAGTTAATAAAATTAGTTGTCCCAGTTTCTAATTTAGTACATGTTTTTACAGGGCAAAATCACTTAAGGCTAAGATATGGTGGGTGTTTGGTATAGGATTAAATGCACAGTAAAAAAAATATGTCAAAACTAAAAATCTGGTACATATTTAGGAAATCATGTAGTAGATTTCTGAGTAAATTAAAAAAAAAAGGTGAGGAAAGCAGTCTATTTAACCACTGGGTGTATAAAATGAAAGCTGTGGCTTCATCTGCTTCAGTGCACTCCTTGTACGTTAAACACAGCAGCAGAGAAATACTAGTATCTAACAGAGTTCGATTCACAGAAGTGTTTCAGACATCTGGATTGCATGAATATGAATTAATCTTTCTCAATTGAATTTTATTTGAGACTTAGAGAACTAAACTGAAGTGTTTCTACACACAGATCTATGTGAGATGTTAGAGGCACGGTCCTATGCCAGGCACAGATCTATTACTGAGCACGTGTTGGGACATCTGTTTTCAGACACGGCTTTTAATTGCTGACCTGGCCCAGGTCACCAGAATCCAAGCCTGCTTCTAAAATCTGTTGATACCTGATGTTTGTGAGACAGTTATGTGCTGCAGCTTGTTCTTGCTTAAGTACAGTAGGGACCTTGTCTGCAAGATTAAATGCTAAAGTTGAGACTGATCTCTATTTAGCTGATTGCTGGTATTTCTCATCCTCAGCAGCCAGCTGTACTATTTGTCAGTCACTGGCCCTGACATGAACCCAAGGAAATAGGAACACTTACTAGCCTCAAACTCAGGTTTCTCAGACTCACTAGACAAATTATGAGCTCCACACTCATTGATGATTTGAGTTTTGGTTTTAAGAATCCAAACTGAGCAAGAATTGCCCTCTGATCTTGGTATCATGATGTGGGAATACAAAGAAACATATATATGCATACATGATTTTAATACTGGTATTAAAATTGATTTAGTGTACATACAACCAATTCATTTAAATTAAGGATTCACAGAGCTGACTCAGAAGAAGGACATTCTGCAGCTTAAATAACAGTTGTTGCCACAGTGATGTTCCTGAACCTCTTTCTATACTCAAGTGTTTGTAGGATCTTTGTAGTGCTAGAGGCAGAAGTATTCTCTCTGTGTGTAAGAAAAGCGTACAAAACCCAATCTGTCAGGTTCTCCTTCACATCCCATAGTTTTGTGACAAGGCTGCTTTCTTCACCTTCTGTGTGTTGAGTGGCTTGCTTCCCTGCCTTCTTGAGTTCCCAGGAGTTTCCATAGAGAAATTGATACATTTTGCATCTATTGTTGAAATTTTTAAATTGCAACAATATTTTAGTCATCATTCTCACCTTTTTAGTGTTGTGTATGTCTGAATACCTGTCTGTGCTATACCAGGGACTTTAGGTACCTGCATCATTTTTCTTTCTCATTTAACTCGTGGCTAGTTATGGATCTATTGTAAAATCTTTATAGCTTGCTGAGAAATCTTTGCAAGTACTGGGTAACAAACAACATCAGGACTTTGTAATGTTTTAATGTAAAATTTTCTATTCCACAGTTGAATTTGTGGTTATTAAGGTATCTCTGTAAAAGCTGAAACCTGAGATAACTCTTTATTCTGAAAAAGTATACGAGGTTTTTAGTTTTGAAAATAGGTACTTAATGTTCCTCTCTTCTGTATTGAATTTAAACCTAACAGTTTAGACTAAATAAGCTTTTCTAGGCAAAGGCATTTTCCATTTTTTAGTGCTTTTAGCTGAAACCATCTCTCTAAAAACAGTCTTTGCTTTGATAAGCTAGTAGGGGTATCAGATATGTTTGAACATCAAACCTTTATTTTCAGCCATCAAGTTTTATCGTCTAGCCATGCAGCTTGTACCTGATATAGAGTTTAAGATCACCTATACACGGTCCCCAGATAGCGATGGAGTGGGAAAGAGGTGGTAAGTATGAAATTTCACTAATTAAGTGCATAAGAGTGCTGAAAAATGACATTTTGTTTCTGAAGGATATCAATACTCTGCTGTAGCATGCAGTTTTAAGTCTCATAGTATCTGAAAAAGTTACCTAGTCTCAGTTAGGAGACTGCTTCACAGAACTTTTACAGATGTATTAGTCCAAGGAGGACTTTTCTATATTTTTCGAAGACAGTCTTAAGAGGCTTGGAGCCAGCTAATTTCAGAGGGAAGGATTACAAATAGTTACATTGTTACCTAATTTTTTTTTAACGGCGTCAGTCATTTTATTTTGATTTTTGATCATCTACAAAGTTGTAGATGGCAAAAAGAGTAATTAGTTAAAACTTCATAGTACACAATAAGCATCTTACTTAAGCAATGGAATAATCTGTTCTTGTGCTAACACAGCCAAATGAGGGCATTTTCAGTAGAGCAATACATTCAGAAGCTCAAAGGTTGCAATCTGAGTAGTCTAGTCTTCCATCATTACATGCATCAGAATAGCCCTAGCCTCAGTACAGCGGATGTGTGTGACTTATGGTGGATGTAACTTGAGCCCAATACTTCTGTTTAAGGAGGTCCAAAACTTCTGTTACAGCCCCTACAGCCTAACGTAGACAAGCTTACAAAACAGCTTCCCAATTGCTTGCTTGTAGCAGCCATTGGTGCTGCTGATAGCTGCATCAAGAAATGAAGCGTTTTAAATTGGAGAATGAAAAAGGAGAGCACAACCATATCCCTGTGGTATTACTAGCTCGGTCTCGTTGCCCCAGGACAGTATACTACTCCAGTGCAGCAGTTGACTTAATATAAAACAGTGGAAGATGAGCTCAGTGCTTTATTTACGTCCATTGTTTTTTATTTTCTGAATGTGTTGCTGGCATGAAATCTTTGTTATGCACTTGTGCACTAGGAAAACTACTGGATCGTGCACTATGGTCATGTCAAAATCTTGGTTTTCATAGGATTATTTTCTTACTTTAACATCATTTTCTCTCCTCCATTAAAACACTCTGACATGAAGTTGGGTGGGAGTGGTCCTTCTGGGGGATAGGAAGACTCTGCAGAGAGATACGGACATGCTGGATCAGTGGGCCAAGGCCAATTGTGTGAGTTTCAGCAAGGCCAGGTGCTGGGTTCTGCACTTCGGTCACAACAACCCCATGCAGAGCTACAGGGTGGGGGCAGAGTGGCTGGAAAGCTGCATGTTGGCTGGAAACCTGGGATCCTGGTTGATAGTTGGCTGAACATGAGCCAGTGTATGCCCAGGTGGCCAAGAAGCCCGGTGGCATCCTGGGCTGTATCTGCAGTAGTGTGGCCAGCAGGACCAGGGCAGTGATTGTCCCTCTGTACTCAGCTCTGGTGAGTCCACTCTTCAAGTGCTTTGTCCAGTTCTGGGTCCTCACTACAAGAAAGTCATTGAGGGGCTGGAGTGAGTCCAGGGAAGAGCAATGGAGCTGGTTAAGGGTCTGGAGCACAGATCTTACAAGGAGCAGCTGAGGGAGCTGGGGGTGTTAAGCCTGGAGAAAAGGAGGCTCAGGGAGGATCTTACTGTTCTCTACAACCATCTGAAAGGAGGTTTTATTGAGATGGAGATTGCTCTCTTCTCCCAAATAACAAGCTATAGGACAAGAAGAAATGGCCTCAGGGTGTGATTTAGTGTGGATATTGGGACAAATGTCTTCACAGAAAGGGTTGTCAAGCTCTTTGAATAGGCTACTCAGAGAAGAGGTTGAGTCACCGTGCCTGGAGGTGTTTGAAAGATGTGGCAGTTAGGGACATGGTTAGTGGTGGACTTGACAGTGCTGGATTAATGGTTGGGCTTGATGATCTTAGAGGTCTTTTCCAACCTAAATGATTCTACAAATCAGTGGATTTTTATTTAGTTTTTTAAATGTTGCTGTACTGTTCCCAGCACTGTGGCATTGAGGGAAAAACAACCAATAGTCTCAATTGATTAAAAGCAGTATTTGTAGAGACGTACTTTTTTGGAAGATTTTAGTTGTGGTGTTTGTGCTTTCTGAATTACTGTTGGAGGTATTTCATATAGTCTTGATGAGAAAAACCAAATTACACAATTAGATTTGAAAAAACAGTGCAGTGTGTCCTGTAGGAACTGAGACCGATGATCATACTCATCAAAATAAAGGAAGGTATCTTCAGTGCAACATCTTACTGTAGTCTTAGTTATGACAGGCCCAAACATAATTGTCTTCTCTATGATACTTTAAAACCCATTGGTAGGTCTGTTAGTTGCTTGCTTATATTCTCAGCTCATTGCTTCTGTACTTGTTTAGAGTAGAACTGAATAGTATTAAAAAGTGACTGAAGATTTCTTAATTGGCTTGTATACCAAGTCAGGGGAAAAAAAGCATTTTGTGGTGCACTCAAGGAGTTTTATGTAGTTTCTGGTTATTTGGGGCAAGCAAGCAGGCAGCTATTAAAAGATCATATTATGACATACAACTTAAATTTAGATTTATTTTTTTAATGTGGTAGTGTTCTTTTATCATTTAGTAATCCTTCAAGTTTACTGATAAGTAACAACCTTATTTTTTCTGTTCTGTTGTCTTGTTCTGGCTCCTGAAATTTATTATTTCTGCATATATACAGAATAGGTACAAAAATAGTTTTCCTTCATTACTGTTGAATAAACCCACCAAGGATCACTCTTTAGTGAATAACACAAGAGTGAAAAATAATCCTTAATTGTTTCCAATATCTTACATTATGAGAAGGATTACAAAATAAAACTTTTCATTAACAGCACTTTATTTCCTGCATATGCCATATTTTAGACAAGGTGCCAAATGAGATTTGTCTTTTCATAGGGTCCAGAAATTCTTCAGTGACTTCACTAAAAATTCTCAAATACAAAAAAATACTGGGATGAAAATTTAATGAAAAAACCCCAGCTGTTACTCTCAGAGGCATTCCAGCAATATCTAAATGAACTTGATAATATTTCAGTAGTTGTTTTATTGTATGATGAAATGAGATTGCTTTAAAAACATACAGGAAACAACTGTATTGAATGAGAGTAAGGCAGTGGATTGATGCCAAGATGAGGACATCTGTTGGTATGTTTTGTCCAATATTACAGTGTTGGCATTGCCCCTTTTCTAGTGTTGAGGATAACAAAGAGGATGACAAAATGGCAGATCTCCTGACAGATTTCCAGCAGCAGTTAACTCTTCAGGAATCTTCAGTCAAACTTTGTCAGCCTGAAGTTGATGTCAGCCAGACCCATATCTCAGGTATGAGTTACGATACGCTGTAAGAGTTGAGAAGCAGAATTTATATAGACATTTCACTTGATTAAAACATTTGTCTCCTTATTTCAAAACCCACCTTTGAAGAAGTGCATACATTATCTCTTTATTTAGTTCTGTAGTTAGATACAAAGAAGAAAAAGTTATCAACTAGGTAAACAAATGTTGTTCTCGTACAAGATCTTGTCTTTATCACACAAGCTTTTTCCGTGTAGTATTTCTGCGTAAAATTTTCAGGATCAGAGGCATACTTGAAAGTAGCAACTTCTAGGAATGGACTTGCTGAAGTTAGTACATTCCAATTTTCCTTCCAGTTCTTTTGGTTTGGTTGCAAATACCTATTACAATTTTTAACTGTGAGTGAGAGACAACCGTTCTGTGAAGAGTATGCATCTTTACATTTGATTTTATCTGATTCTGTATAAGATTTTTGCAACAAGTGTGTTTTCAGGTTCAGAAAGACTATATAACAAAGCTAGAAAGTCTTTTGAAGGTTAGTTACTTTCAGTGCTTCAGTTCTAGGACAGTTATCCTGAGACTTCCTTATGCGAGCTAAATTGCAGAGAGTGTATATGAGCTATGATCTCTCTTAAAAACAGATGCCTTTATTCTGCATCCTGAATGATGAGTTGCCCTTTGAAATCTTGCCCTGATCTCCTTTGTTCTGGTCAAGGAAAGAAAATAAAGTGAAGCAAATCAAAACATAAAGAAAATAGGGTTTTAAAAATTATTTTATTTAAATAGCTGGTGCATTGTACACTTGGGAAAATGCATTTTCTTTTTTTGGCAATAAAGACAAGATGTTGCAGACATTACTCTAAAATCATCTCAGGAGATGTGTCCTTTGAGAAGAAATGCTGGTCTCTTTCTAGATTTATATTCTGCTTTCCAGCCAGTCCTGTGTTATAGTATCTTTTTTACCAACTTTGTTATAGCAGAATGAAAACTTCTAAAAAATCACAACATCTCCTTCAGAAGTTGGTAGGCTGAAAAGAGACCTTTTAAGTTAATTTTTTTTTGTTCTATGGCACTAGGCTACAGTGTGAAAAGTAGGATTTTTTAATGGAAAGTCAAAAGCCAAACCTGGAATTATAAATAACCTGTTGATTGACAGGTTGCATCTAACAAGGATTTCTCCTCTCTTTTTAGCATTGCCTATGGAAGTATTAATGTACATTTTCCGATGGGTGGTTTCAAGTGACTTGGATCTGCGATCATTGGAGCAATTATCTCTTGTTTGTCGAGGATTTTACATTTGCGCCAGGTATTGTAGATAATTTATCTAGAGTGAAGCTTCTCTTTGCACTAAGTATGTCCTGCCTTTCCTTCCCATGGACATTTTCATGTTAAACTTCTTACAGTGCTAATCAGTTTTTGAATACACTACTAAATGATATCGGAGATAGATGAATTTACTGTAATAAAAAAATCTGGCAGAAAGTATTACTTGCTCTACCTTGTTTGCAAATTTGTTTCACGTCTCCATAATAGGGTCTGTTATGTTGTCATCCTCATATAGCCACACAGAGAAGTGCCAGGGTGCTGCATTGTTGTGGTTCTGTACTTGGATGAAAATGACACTGTTCTTAAATTTCACTGGAAGAGGAAAAGGCTTTCAAACACTCCAGGATTAAGTAAATGAGTCAAGGATTTTAAATTATGAGCTATTTCTGTTCGAGAAAGTTTCTTTTAGTTTCATCCTAAGTAAGTAAGGGAGCGTTACTTTGATATATAAAAGCTAAACAGGGTTTTTAGGGAAGTTATGGGGTTTGCTTTTTTCTCATTTTCACTAGAGATCCTGAAATCTGGCATCAAGTCTGTTTGAAAATATGGGGCAGGAGCTGCAATAAACTTGTTCCATACGCGTCTTGGAGGGACATGTTTTTGGAAAGGCCTCGCGTTCGATTTGATGGTAAGCTGTACTTCTGGAAATAGTTCCAACTATGTGTGTAGCCATGACAGAAGCAGTCAGGTGGGTTTGATGTTTATGACATTGTTGTTGTTAGACCTAATCTGAATTTGTTCCTGCATTTGAATTTCTAGACTATCTGCAAAGAGAAGGGAAAGGTGCAAGGGACGAAAATAAAAACTTCAATGTATTTAAGTAACAAAAGCATATCAAAAGTTTTAGATTATTGGCTTTTTCATCATAAATATTTTATGTTCTTAATTTTTGTTCATATATCTTCCTTTTCTGTAGGTGTATATGTCAGCAAGACAAAATACATACGTCAAGGAGAACAGTCTCTTGATGGTTTCTATAGAGCATGGCACCAAGTGGAATATTACAGGTAGAGCTGTAGTACAATGAGTGAGTGAAAATGTTTCTCTCTCTTAAGTTCTCTAAATCCACCCCTGGCTACCACAGACAATAATCATTCTGTAAAACTGAATAGGACTGCTACAGTGTGTAAAGCAATGTGTATTTTTTGAGAATAGGTTTTAGAAATAGGATTTATTATGATAATTAGAAATGAGCTTAGAAACATGTTTCATCCTCACTCAAACCGTGTCACGTGGCTAAAGTTTGAACACTTAGAACAGTTAATACTCATCTACTGATTTCTTTCCCTAAACAGCTTCTGCTTTACATTTGTGATACAACACGACACAATTCAGCAAAGAGAATACATGTGATTATACAAGTTTAGTCATTTATCTTATGTGTAATCAGTTTTAAAAATCAAGAGGCTGGGCTTTCTCAGCTTGCTGTAAATGCCTTGTCATTTGTTTCCTCAGCCTGTTTTTCTGCTGTTGTTCATCTTGCTGTTCCCAGCATTTATTGTTCATTCTGCTGTCCCTTCTGAGGCTGGAACCTGTTCATAGAAGCCATTGAACCTGATGGCTATTGCTGTAGTCTCAAATATCATCCCAGTACTTGAGTACTGTAAAAATCAATCAGATTCCAGAACCTGAAAAAGTCCATATGACATGCTAATTCTGTACTGATAATGTAACAGATTTTGTTGCATTGGTCTCAGTGCATGCTAGGAATGGAGAAACTTGGGGTCAGTTTTGATCCCAGGGTAGCCACCTTGCTTTGATAGAGGTGACAAATTTTTATAACTCTTCATAACTTCTTTCAATATTCATAACTGTCTTTTGATTTCTGATCTCTTTTTTTCTGTTATTTGTGAAGACATATGTTTTCAAATGCTATTACCAATTAAGTTCTAAATCCTTCTCAGTAACATCCTGTGATTTTAAAAGCAAACAGAGAAAAAGACAGGAAAAGGATGTATTTTCTAGGTTTGCATTGTGTAATTATGTTTTTGCAGGTATTTGAGATTTTTTCCAGATGGTCAAGTTATGATGCTAACAACTCCTGAAGATCCTCAATCTATAGTTCCTCGCTTACGGACTAAAAACACAAGGTTATTGAAACAAAGTATTTGGCTCTACAGTTTTCATTTTGCTTTTACCTAGCAATTTCTATTTACTTTTGTTTCAAATTCTATATCCTGGCTTAGCAAAACAATGTTATATATATTGTGTAACAGATGTTTATAATTCTCTCCTAAGAACTACAAAAAACTTTCATCTTTATGCAAAGTTATCTTTCATTTTAGAGTCCTGATATTGTAATTAGATTTAATTTGTGGGATATGTGATTTGAAATTTTTAAGCCAAGTAGATGGAACTGTCTTTTTAAAGGTGCTATTTTAAAGATATTACTGACTATTTAAAGATACTACTGACTGCCTTCTCACACTTCCTTAACTGAAGGAAAGTAAAGATTTCAGTAGGCGATGTTGAAATTATTACTTCTTGATGTTTGCACATAAAAACATAGAAAATCATTTGCAACTTCAAAACAGATTTGAGCTGTTCACCAGAAATCTGTATATATTTAGCAGTAGGCTAGGTAGAACCAACTAATTTTCCTTTACTGTCCTGTTTGGGAAAATTAGAAGCAACTTCCCAAAATGTTTTCATCATTTAATATCATTGATGAGCCTTTCCTGAATGGAAATAAGAAATAGTTCATAAAATTATGCTGTGTAGTCAGTCTTTGTTTCATTGCTGATGTTTGTATTACAAGAACAGCACGCTTTTGAGACACAGTATTTTTACATCCTTGACATTATCCTTCTTTTTAACCTTCCAGAACAGATGCAATCTTGCTTGGCCATTATCGCCTTTCCCAGGAAACAGACAATCAAACCAAAGTATTTGCTGTAATAATGAAGAAGAAGGAAGAGGTAGGTAGAAAAATAGAATAGAGGAGGAGAAGATTAAGTAGGGGGCTCCTAACAACATTGTACTCAGACTGAATGTTTTAATGGACCCAAAGATTTGCATTACACCAAAGGATTAAAAAATTAATTTAATTTTTTTAATGGTTTAAAAATAAAGTATAAATAAATGACTGTGGTGATGTCTCTTACATTTGTCTCCAGATTTGTAATAAATTTTTAAGGCAAATAAATACCTGGTTCACATTCAAACAGTTGTTCTTTCCCTTAAGCTTAATTTCCAGGTATGGTGCTATTAGGTGTCCCCATTGTTAACAGAAAAGAAGGATGAATAGGTCATTTTCTGAGATCAGATTTGACTGTGAGCAGTTTTGTTCCACAACGTTTAGTAAAACTAGATAAGCAGTATTTGTTAATTGAACTCTGATTTGATTATTATTTATTTACAAATTCTTCTGATTACCAAAGTGCTAGTCAAGAGAAACTTGTGAAGATTAAGAAGTATTACAGTGAGTATGCACAGTTGGGTGATGTCCTCCATGCTTATTTTGCTTTCTCTGAAAACTCCTTCCATCATTAACATAGACATTTATGTATTTTGAAGGAACAGTGGTACTTGTTTTTAAGTATGAGAGTTTTACCAGTCTGGTCTCACAGTTACTTAGGATAAGAAGTTGCACAATGTGTTCTTTGTAGGTCATGAAACTTCTTATTTCTCTGTACAGAAACCAGTTGATTACCACAAATACAGGTATTTCCGCCGAGTTCCTGCTCAAGAAACAGATCACAGTTTCCATGTAGGATTACAGTTGTGCTCCAGTGGGCGCCAGAGGTTCAACAAACTTGTGTGGATACATCATTCTTGTCACATCACTTGCAGGTGAGTAAATATAAAACAAGAGCAAAGAAGGATACTAAACTGTAGAATTAAAGGCGATGTTCCTTTGTCCAGTACTAAGTACGAAAAATGTAAAGAGTCTGAGACTTAGGTGGCTTTAACAAATGTCATGAAAACAGTAACTGGTCCTGATTTGAACTTTTACATAAAGAAATCTCAAGATTTTGGTAACCTGTTCTAATGATAACAGGAAGTTTCCTAAGTAGTATAAATTCAGTATTTTATCTTTTTAAAGGATTATTCAGAGTGTTTGATTTCGGAACTGAGTCAGGGTTGAACGATTTAATGTGGTGCTAGTGAGGGGGAAAGTATATATTCATTAAGATATATCTTTTCCTCTGTGGATGTACAAACTAAAGATGTCTGTACTTGTCATATGAGAACTGTAATGTTTACTAACTATATAATTCAGCAGTGCAGAATATGGGCATGTGACCAACTGTTCTGATCACTAACCAGGCAGGAGCCATGACCACTGTTCTTGCACCTGACACTCCAAATTACTGGCAAGTTTGCTTTCCAGATGTTTGATGTTGGCAGTTAGGGTAGATTTAGGCCTTGTCTTCCAGTATTCTTGATGTTTATATTCAGTGTTTTTACAGGAACATAGCTCAGCTGTTGAACTGTGAGAGCATGAAATACAGGAAATAAACTACTGATGGTTGGGAGTATAGGTAACTTCCATAAATAGAAAAATTTATGAAGAAATGCGCATATTGCAGAAATCCTGTTCAGCATGAAGTTTCTCTACTGCTCAGGCCCTTAGAGCTCATAATAAGAGTGGAATGGGAAAGTGGTTTCTTTGATATGAAAGTAGAAGTGAATTTTGTATAGTGTGATTCAGCCAATACTCAAATGCTTTCAGAACAAGGCATTACAAAAGACACTTTATTCCAACTGTAGTTTGATGCACACACTGTGCTATGGAACATAATTGCATTATTGAGGGACTCAAACAGCAACTTGTGTCTAATTTAATTTTTACAATGCTCTTTGCAGATCGACTGGTGAGACAGCTGTTACTACTTTCGACATTGACAAAATGTACACCCCTTTGTTCTTTGCACGAGTGAAGAGTTTTACTGCTTATTCAGAAAAGCCACTCTAAGAAACACCTTGTCCTCTCACAACTTTTGCATGAGTAAAAGGTTGTAGCTAATAAGCACTGAAGTTACAAATGTGTATATATTTGGAGCATTTTAAAATTCTGGGAATATTTTTGAAGGCAGTATGTGCTATTTGATTGTGAATGGCTGGAATTTTGTTTTGAGATCAAGCTTATGAGTGTTAAACACCTTTTATTTGTGATAAGAATTTGATAACAAAGTTTTGTTTTGTTGTGTTGGGGTTTTTTTTAAAATATTTTTAAATCAGTCTGCTTAAAATGTGAATCTTAATCTGCCTAGACACCAATTTGTTCAAAAGGAATCGATAGGAAAATCTCCTAGGATCAATCAATCAATAGGAAAATTGTCCATGGGACAATGTGTCTGGTCTGTGGTGAAGACTTGAAGTGTGAAAGGGAGAAAATTGTCATTTGTTAAACTGTGTGACTTAAAAGAACTTCAAATAAATGTTTTCTTTAAATTAAACTTATTTTGTTTGCCTTTAAGATCTGGCATTTTGTCAACATTAACCTTAAGGAAAAACAATCAAGGGCAAGCAAGCACAAAGTTTAAAATTTAACTGCAGAGGTACATCCCCACCAATGCAGTGGTGTCAGTTGGTCATCAATGTCATTTGATCTTGGTAGAAGTTCAGTGGAGCCTGCCTTCTCCATGGGATGTGCATGGAGGGGAGAGGGATAGGGGCAATGAGTTGTTCCCTTGTACTGCAGGATGAGTTTGCAGGTCTGTGGCCCTGCTTGGCGAGTGTTACAGTGCAGGGGTGAAATGCTTGTGTACTGCTTGTGCACTGGCCTGGTGTGAACGCACAGGTAAGCAGGGCTCACTTGGACATGATTGTAATGTGCTACAACCCTTCATCTAACCTTGCCACACGTGCTGTAAACCCTTTGAGCATTTGTTTTACTAAGATAAATTTTGAGGCTGCTGTAGATGTTCAGGTGCTGTGTACTGCTAATCATGAAGTGTACCTTGAGGTCTGGTGCAGGTACTGTACGCTGCTTCTCCTGCATATATCGCTTGGGGGTGTAGTGCAGACATTGTAATGCTGCTTATTATGTGTGTATTTTGGATCCTGGAAGAACTGAAGCTTTTTAGTGTCATTCTTTTTTAGCCATTTTGCATAATTTACTTTGACCATCTTGTTTCAAAATACTGACCTGGACTTGAGGACTAAAATGTGAAAGATGTGGAAAGAACTATACTTGTTCTATAATTTATAAACTGTATCATTGCAAGGAGCAACATGATTAAAAAATACATCAATAAATCATGATTTTGAACATGCAATCCCTTGCAATTTCTTATTTTCCCAAGAAATCCTTATTTTCATACAGTTAATGGTAAGTAGTTATGAGCTATCATGCATAAACTACATTCCAGGCAAGATTGACAGGTAGAAATAACATCTTAACGACTTTTATTACACTACTTACAGGTTAGCTGAGAAAAGTAGAGCAGTTTTCAGGTATATGATTTCTCAATATGAATGTGTACATCTGAAGGTTCATTATGTTTCTATCTATTGTAATAAGGCTCTGCCTACAAGACTTTGGTCTGCGTCCTTAGACTGCAGCTGCACTACCACTTCATACAAAAGAATGTTTATTAAGGAGTCTATTGTGTTCTCATTGCTCAAAGGAAAAGCAACTCCTTAGAATATCAGCTTCATGTTTTGAAATATTGCTAAGTTTGTAAACAGGAAAATCTGTTAATTAGCTACACTTCTTGTTGAAGGTGAAAGGTAAAAGTCTGATTCTGCCTGCTGAGAAGTGTCAAAGTTTCACCACAAGAGTCAGGTGATGATATTGATTATTAGTTTAGGTAGAGTCTTGTCCAATAAGCAAGTTGGATGTAATAGAGGAGCCTTCGAACTCAGAGCTCTTTTCATACCAAAACTTAAGTTCCTTCTTCTGACCTTTTGTTTTTTCTTTCTTTTGCCATGTTTAAGTCTGGGCATAAGGAAAAGCTAGCTAGTTACAAATAGAGATGTTGATTCAACAAAAGTCTCAAGCAGTGATTATTTTGAGATTATATAAAATATTCCTTCACCAAAAAAATTATGTGAGACTTCTATATATGAGACTATATGATGAATATACTTGCATTAAGTGATTTAAGAGTCAAGCTAGTTTTGTGTTTTGAATTGGTTGATGAGCAGATACTATTACTGTTTGTTCATGTGCAGCTATTAAAATAGCACCTGTTTTAGCAAAGAATTGATACCTAGTTAATTTTCCTTCATTCTTTGAAGTGTTTTTCATTAGTCCAAAGCTTTAGTTGCTAGAGGGTCCATGTTTTTATAATTTAGTTTTATTTTCCTTTTAATTATCATATAATGACATTAGTTGGTATAACTAGGTTACTGCTGTGAAGTTGTTCTTTACTAATCGCATTAGTAACTTGACTAAATAAGGTGTACACCTATACAGTCCCTTTTCCTAAGAGTTTACTGAAGGAGTTGAGACAAGTTCACTTATAAAAATGGAAGGAGGGCTATAAAAGGTGACAGGAACATCGTTCTCGGAGTTTTAGATCTCTTTTGTGCATTGAATTAAACACAGAGTGCACAGTTTCGTGTAGAGAAGATGCTCAGGTGACCAGATGTTACACTGATTTGTTTCAGTCTGATTGGAGATTAGACAATACCAGTTAAACTTTTGTATGTAAAGAGACGGTGAAATTCAGCACCCTGAGCAAGGGACCAGCAAGCAGACATTGTCCAGCTGCTAGTTCAGCTCCCGAGTTGCTCGATAGCCCTAAGCCAAGCTGGCCAGGATTTAAAAAACATGTGGTGTTTACATGAGGTTCTTTATTTAATGAAAGACAACAATAGAGTCTGTTTTGTTTGGTTTTTTTTTAAATTCAAAATAATTCCCTTGGAATGTGTGCCAGTATATTTGGAAACTTTTGCTGGTGTTAAAATGGCTGAACTACTGAGGTGTGTCACCATTTTTCCTACAGTCTAATATGAGAAAAACATAAAAGCTTCTATGCATTTGTGAAAGTTCAGATTTCAGAAATTATTGTTACTTAATATTACACCTGTAGAGAAATCAAAAGATTGCCATTTGATTGTTGCTCAGTCTGGATTCAAGCTTTGTCCTTTATGCTAAGACTAGCAGCTTGCTTATTAAAATGACTTGCATAATTGTTTGCTTAAAAGGAACAGTTAGTGCTTTGCCTTGCCTCTGGCCTGTCCAGAGTCTCGTTCCTGAGTCCTTAAAATAACTGTTAGAGCCAGAAGTCCTATATAATATTGATTAAAGAATTGGGAAGAGAGACAAGACTGTTCTGTTGCATGGAACTTCTGAGGATATATAAAAGTGGCATTCTCTCTTAGCTTAAACTGTTTCAGCTCTGGTAGGGTGGCCTGTTTGAAAGGTGCACCGTGCTGGTTTGTGCCTATCATTTATATAGGCAGTGACAGACAGGTGTTAACTTTACAGTATAGAGCGACTTTATGGAACACATGTACAGTGTATGAATAGAAAAAAAATGGTGGAGTATGGCTGCTGCTGAAGACAGCATTCCTGTATCTTTTGGGATTGGCATCCTTCCTTGGCAACTGCAAGTTTTGTGACATCTTTTGAAGATACTTGTAGGACATTTATTAATTTAGCCTCAGAATGCTTATGAGAAACAGCTGGATATGATGCAGAGGTAAGGAAACTAAGACTATTAAATCCTGCCAAATTAAATACTTGTTTAATGTGAGAGGCCAAGATTAGTAGACATTTTTTCCCATGCATTTTATTTCTGAAGGAATGAATTTCCCCTTACATACAAGCACCATGACCCCAACGTTTCCATACTAAATTTACACACTAAGTAAATTTCTTTTAATTAATTCTGCTTCCATAAGAGATTGCTGAAGTTGCTAAAACAAAAGGTTTTGCCTGGTTTAGTTTGTAAACTTTTTTTTTTAAAAAAAGGAGTTTGCTTGATTGATTTTTTTTTTTTAAATTCTATTTTAGTCCTGAGGCAGTGCTGCCCCTGCAGGTTGTTGCAGCTTAGTACTAAACAAGAGCTTTGGGATGCAGCTTCCTGTGTTTTCCGGGGCAGTGCACACTGTTGCTGTTGTGCCATAAGGTGGCTTTCCACAGTGTGAAGCTTTCCTTTGTACATCATAAACTAAGTATATTTATTTTCCCCTACAACTTACTAAAAGTTTGAGCACATTCCAGGAAAAATATAGGAAATGGACCAAGCAATTGTTGCACATTACATTTAGCCTGGCAAGCATTCATCTCCGGAGGTTTCTGCACTAGGAAGACATTCACAATAACACAACTGAATGGTAATAAACAGGAAGGTCAGTTCTTAGAAGGGATTTTAATTACCTGAATCACAGAATCATGGCTTCCAAATGGAATCTGAGGCAGTCAATATGAAAAGTGGGAACATCCCTATAGGATAAGGATGATGCACTGAAGTGTGTTTAACCACTGTCGCTTGGAGAGTGTATGTTCCCAAAGCAGGGGTCATTTCAGTCCCTGCCCTGCTCTGAACAGTTCTGTTCAGTCTGTTTGCTGGGGCGAGGTTGGTGGCCTCAGCCAGAACCAAGCAGATGTGCTTTTAGGGGTTTTGGACATCCTGCCCTGAAGCATGTGCAAGTAGTCTATTTGTTACTGAACAGCTTTAATAAGGCATGACAAATATCTGCCCAGAACCCCTGTAAAACTGGTTAATTTGGATGTGAATAGGGTGCCTCAGTGAGAGCAGAGGTGAACCCATGAGCTGCAGGTGTGTATCTCCACCAAAGTTTGATGTTGCATCACCTGTCTTTGGGGAGCAAAAAGGAGAAATCCTTTCTCATATTTTTAAGGATACTGTAGGGGTTTCTTACTGCAAGGAGAGTTCAGGCAGCTCCTTTCTATCTACACTGATAAGAAATCTGTTTTAGGTCTAGTACTTCACACTTCAGAGTTTATTAACCTGGGATGGCTAGTTAAGGTATTTTATGGGGGCATTAAGTTTTATTAGCTCTCAGTTGCATATTTCAAGGGGAAAAAACCTACAAAATATTGGTCCCTTTTCTCCCTTTTCCCTAGAACCCATTTTCTGTTGCTTCCTGACTCGAACAGTGTTTGCACAAACAGCTGACTTTTTCTTTTAAGACAACTTGAGGAGCAGGCCTCTTAGGGTTGGAGAATAGGATTCAGTGGCTTAGTGTAGAGTAAAAGACAAATCTCTTCATATAAAAGAAATTTGATAAATGTGTATGAAAGTAATAATCAGTTACAACCAGTTTTCATTAAGAGTATATATATCAGGGGCTTTAGGGGTTTTTTACTAGCTAATTTATCCTAATGGGTGTGGCCTACCCACACCTTACTGAATTTTTTGGGGGTGGAGGGGATACCCAAGGAAAAGATTCTTCCTGTTATACAACCTTCAAGAAAACCTTTGAGGTTCAGGGTACTTATCACAACTTCTGTACTTTGAATCAATACCAAGGTCTTCAATTTGTTTTGGATAATTTGACATCTGCCTTAAATGACAAACATGAATATAGTGGGTTGGATCTGTTCTCCCTATAAATTTAATAATGAAAATATTGAGAAAGAAAATATTGAGAAAGAAAATACTGAATACCCTTGCACTTGCCTTGAGTACATATTAGTAATTGACATTGTCTAGACAGATGGTGATCTGGCAAGTAAAGTCTGAGAAAAATAAACTTACAGATATTAAAGTGAGCCACATTTCCCAGAGGTAACAGAGGGGGAAGATTGTGGGGGGGCTAACACAGTTGCCAGCAATCTTGTTTGAAACCTGCTCCCTCTTAAAAAATTGTGTTTTTTTAATAATTTCACATAAAAACCCACAAAAGTCTGTAGAACCTGAAAAACTGCCATGAAAAGTAACCTGATGATGAGATGAATATTTGGGTGTGTGTAACACAGTGAATCAAGTTTTTCTTCTTCCTTCTCAAAGGACTCAAATTAGAGTCTTTTATGAGACCATAACCATACAGTGTATTATCAGCATGTCATTACTGATTTTCACAGGAATTAAAAAAAATAACAATGGGGTGCACTGTTGATCAACTGGTGATCACTCAGCTTCAGCACAGCAGCATTCTCTATCATCTTGTCCTATAGCTGCAGTTCAGCTTCACACCAGGCCTTGAAGATGGTTTGCTATACAAAAATTGTAACCTAAACCAAGTTTAACCTTACGGCACCTGAACAGAGAAAAGGTTACCCCAGCTTTACCGTAAGCCTAAGTTAAGGTTTTCCAAAAGACCTAACAGAACAAGCCACTCTGCCCCCAGCTTGTAGCTCTGCATGAGGTTGTTGTGACCCCAGTGCAGGACCCAGCACCTGTTGAGCCTCGGACAATTGGCCTCGGCCCATGAATTCAGCCTGTCCAGAGGCCTCCATAGAGCCTTTTATCCAATTCTCTAACAGAAAATGTTAAGCAGTCATTTTGTCAAGCCTGACAGATTCCACCAAAAGCTTTTGAACTTGCTCACCAATTTTGAAATAAATTTGACAGATGGACCAAAGCTTCAGTTGCACCAAGTTCCCATGATGAAAGTAGGCAATGAGGGGAAAGAGACACCGTTCTAGTATTTCCATGGAAAGAAAGCCTGCCATATAACATCTATTTTCATGTTTTATTTATATCATCACAAATGATCTTTATAACACTCTAATAGTGTTCCTTTACTCATCATGGCTAGGCTTCGCGAACAAAGATTTGGGAGCGTTCCTTTACTAGAATCCAAAGAACTCACACGGGAGAGCTTGGCAGAGGAAGCCAAGCCCAGCTTCACAATTTCTGCCATGTAAGACCAAGATTTTAATCAAGTAGGTGAAATTTTGAATGAGCTCTTTAAAATGAAATTAAACTTCAAGGATAAGTGTGGGAAACCATAAATCCACTCTGTGCAATGACAGGAGGGAGGGAGGAGGCTGTCTGGAGTTCAGGACACCAGGTTTCCAGTATGAAGGAGTGATCAGGCATAGAGAAGAGTAGCCATATGTTGTTTGAGGGGGTGTGGGTGGCCAAGAAAAACCCACTGACAAGGGTTTTAAAAGGATCTGCTTAGAAAAAACTTTAAGCTTCTTGCTGAATAATGAGGTTTTCTTCTCTTACTGGAATAGGGCTTTCAAGAGACCCTTTTAAAAAATACTGAAGCAATCCCTTGGTGGGCACCTAGAAAGACCTTTCTGAGAAAGGATTAATTTTACAGGAAAGAGCAAATCAGACTCTTATCATGGGGTCAGGCGAGATCTGCTGTGTGGAGAGTCTGCAACCTCACAAAGCCACTGAGGCCACCCCAGCCCGGCTGCTGTGTGCCATGGAGCAGCACTCTCCTCCTACTGCCAGGGCTGGGAGCTGGCACTGGGACTCACTGCCATGCGGCAGGAAGGACACAGACACGTTTGTGAGTGGTCTCCTCGTGTTATTGTTACGAAGAATAGTTTCAGCTGGCTGAAGATGAACCTTTCTTTCTGACATTTGTCAGTATTACTGTGCATAAAGGCGTTAACAGTGAAATTAACAGTGCATTTAACAAGTGAGGCAAATTCCTCTGGCCCCCAAGGAAGGGCTCTACAAGGCACTGGGAGGGAGCAGGGTTAAGTGTCAATAATTCAGTATATTTGAAGGACCATTTTCTGGAAGTTCACAAGAGGAGGCTGGTGCATGACAAGAGTTTTAGTATTATTGCAATGAAGTACTGAGTGAGCGTCTTGTCTAAGTGCTTCAGTTAAGTTAGAGTAAGTCAAGTAACACCAGAACGCCTGTTAAATTAGCTACACAACTATGATTAACTATTGAGCTATAAAATAATAAAACCCCAGAACATACCTTGCTTGAAGTCTGCCCTCTGCCCATTGCCAGTGGTGCGTTGAGTGTTGAGCAAAAGAGGAGAGCAGCCCAGCAACCTGCTGGGTGATGCTCTTCAGGTGAGCTTTCTGTGTTTCACTGCTTTGACGTCTCACTCTCCATTATGCTGGTGGCATGATGGTGGTCTTTGCAGGTAATCCTGCACCCTGCCACGAATCCCCCATCAGGAGGGAACTGCCAAACCTGCTCTGCTGGCTGAGGCTTTCCACTGGCTCACTGCCTTGGAGCACCAAGCACTAACCCATTTGTGCAAAGAGGAACAGTTTTTGGTTTTCTTTTCTCCAGAGGAGACTCTTGGCAGGTAATAGGGGCTTCTGGAAAGTTCGGTCCTTCTTGGTGGGGTGATTAAGTGCATTGAAGTGCAAGAAGGTCAGGGCAGGATTACAGTCTGACCGGACTGTGCATACAGAGACCAGTATGTATCATTGACTTCAGTGGAGCAAATTTGCAAGACATCATCCATTTACTTATATTTTAACTCACTTTGGCCAAGGTCTGTTTGTTCATCCTGTTATTAACCCATCCCAAGACCAGACATTCATTCTTTTTTCTCCCGTTCTCCTCCTGCCCCTAACTTTCCTGCGGGTGCAGGAGTCAGTGAGTGTCTTGGAGTGAGTTTTGTCTTGTTTATCCTATGTCGTCTGCCTATGCCCAGAAAAATGAATTTTATGTCTTTCCATATCTTTAAACTGAGCCTGAGAGGGGAGAGGAGAAGTTCTGTGTTTTTGTACTTCAAGGTTACAGGTTTTTTTTTTTGTTTGGAAAGTGATAACGAGGACAGAGAGAGAGAGGAGGAGGCACTTTTTTTTCTTTGGTTTGCTCCTGCCAGCTCTCAGCTCCGTTCCCTTCCAGAGACGAGAGATCGAGTTTTTTTCTTCTTTTTTTTTTCCTCCCTCTGGGACTTTGGTTTCTTCTTTTTCCCTCTTCTGGACGTGGAGCATCAGAACTTCGGGGCTTCACTGGGAGGTATTTCACCGGCCTGCAGGGGGATTTCCCCGGACGGATGCCTTCCCAACTCCAGGAGGAGAGAGGCCACACTCAGGAGGACTTTGTTTCAGGTTTTTTTTGTTCCTTCTCTCACAGATAGCGATTTATTTGTCTAGCATTATTGTCCTTTTCCTGTGTGTTTTGTTGTTTTGTTAAATAAATAGGTTTTTTTCTTTTTGTTTTTTCCCCTTCACTTTCCTCCGGGGACATTTTCTTTCCCGAACCTGGTGGGGGGAGGGGCCTGCTTTCCATCAGGGGATATTTCCTCCTCTGAATTTGTCTCAAACCGGGACAGATATTTAGTAATCTGTGTGTCTGGTACTCCTGGCAATTTTGCTCTTCTTTCTCTCAGGATAGTAATTTGGGGCTTTTTAATAATTATGGTCAAGTAGTCAGTGTTTTACTTCATTGCAGACAATACGTAGAAGTGGTCCCTGGGGTGGATCTCAGCAGGAACATGGCCAGGAAGAGGCTCAGGTACTGAATCAGGGTCAGCCAGCATAGATGGCACAAGTCAGGTTCAACTGCTTTGAGTGTTTAGATGTGCAGTTTCAATATGCTATTCATGCTCTGCTTTGATTACTGATTGCATCTATTTTTACTCTGACACTGGAAGACTTCGTTAATTTTTCTTTTTAAATGAACTGCATCATTTTCCCTTCCTCCTCTGCATCTCCTGGGTGCCCATGCCATGTAAAGACTCTTCCTCCCTGAGCTGCTGCAGTCCCCAGCCACCAAGGGGTTTTTGTCTTTCACAAGGTGAACTTCCCCAACATTGTTCATCTCCTGAAGCAAGGAGGACTCACCATCAATGTGGGGAAACGGGTTATGGAACACTTAAACAAACCTGACATATATAAGTCCATGGGCCCTGATGGGATGCACCCATGAGCACAGAGGAAGTTGGCAGGTGTTATTGTGAGGTCACTCTCAATAATCTTTGAAAAATCATGGTGACTGGGAGAGTCTGAAGACTGGAAGAAAGCAATGTAACTTTTGTCTCCAAGGACAACAAGAAGGAAGATCTGGGGAACTACACACTGCCCTATACCTTGAAATGTGCAAAGGTAATGGAAAAAATCCTCTTCGTAACACTTTACAAACACAAGGAAGACAAAAAAGTTATTAAGGCCAGTCAGCATGGATTCATGAAAGGGGAAAAGTGCTTAACCAACCTCAGAGCAATCTACAATGAGAGGACTGGCTTGGTGGATGAGGAGGAAGCAGTGGATATTTTTTATCTTGACATTAGCCTGGATTTCAACACAGTCTTCCAAAACATCCTCAGAAATAAGCTGATGAAGTCTGGGATTGTTAAGTGGACAGTGAGGTGGACTGAAACCTCTGCTGTTTTGTGATTATGATAACACTTAGGATCAGCCGTAGCTCTTATACCAGAGAGCTGTAACCTCCAGATGTTTCTGTTTGAATTAGCCATATGCAGTGTGGCATATCCGGAAAGTCATCTGAAATCTGGCATATGAGAGACAGCCTGGGGCAGCAGGACACAGCCTTTGTGGCCCTGAAGACAGAGCATCAGCAACGTGAATGTCCCAGGCAAGTTTGCTCTCCTTGTCGAATTATTAGATTTCTGTGAGCAATGTGAGATGATCTCCTGAACAGCACAGATAATCTCTTAGGAGATGGGGCAAGCCAGGAAGGTCTTTGGCTAGCTTTTCACTCTGAATTCATTTCTGCTGTTTCCAGTTAGTAAGTGAGAAAGCAGAACTGTCTTGGAGGGCTGTCTCAGACAAGTGTTTTTCATTTCTCAAAATCAGTTGTGTCAAGATTCAAACTTCACAGCATTTGGCAATTGTACCATCAGTGATGTGGCTTAAGTATTCTGTTTCCAAGGGTTGCCCAATCTGTTTGTTCTTCTGAAGACAGACAGTCATAAATAATACAAACCACAGCACAAGTGTCCTCTTTGCTCAGCCTTTCGGTGCCTGGTGGAAGCTATTGAGCAAAGGCCAAAGCAACATGGCAGCTGAGCATCCAGCTCATTTTTGCTTCTAGAGGAGATAGCAATTGCCCATGGCAGGATCAGGTCCCTCACTCCCTCATCCCCTGCAGAATGTCCCTACCAGGACATGGCATGGGCCAGTTGGTGGGGCCTTCTCCTGCCCCAAACACCAGGTGGGGAGTGGAGGCACAAGGACATGCTGCTGACCTCCTGCCTGCAGCCTCTCCCCTTGCACCTGTGGGTGGCAAGGTGAGGTAGTGGCAGCCTTATATTGGACTCTGGCACCTACAGCAATGTAATGACTGCCACACAAACAGCTGTAACCAACCTAACGTCTGTGGATACTATAAACATTGGGTGTCATGAAAAGCTATTTGCCAAACATCCAAATTTCCTCTGCTCAAGTCACAGCAAGGACGAGAGGTAACAATCATGATCTTCAGCGCAGACAGCAGTGGCTGTGGACAGAGCAGGATCCCTGGAGGCAGGGCCCTCCAAGCTGACAGCAAAAGCAGCAGTACATTTCAGGGCAGAGAAGGGCTAGTTCATGTTCACTGCCTCTAGACTTCCCTGATTCCCCAAAGAGAGGAGTAGGATTCCCTGCCTGAGAAGCTGGAGATGGTAGGACAAGGTGGTACACATGGCATGACTGGAGACTCACTGTCCCGGTTTGAGACAAATTCAGAGGAGGAAATATCCCCTGATGGAAAGCAGGCCCCTTCCCCCCCACCAGGTTCGGGAAAGAAAATGTCCCCGGAGGAAAGTGAAGGGGAAAAAACAAAAAGAAAAAAACCTATTTATTTAACAAAACAACAAAACACACAGGAAAAGGACAATAATGCTAGACAAATAAATTGCTATCTGTGAGAGAAGGAACAAAAAAAACCCCGAAACAAAGTCCTCCTGAGTGTGGCCTCTCTCCTCCTGGAGTTGGGAAGGCGTCCGTCCGGGGAAATCCCCCTGCAGGCCGGTGAAACACCTCCCAGTGAAGCCCTCGAAGCTCCAAGTCCAGAAGAGGGAAAAAGAAGAAACCAAAGTCCCAGAGGGAGGAAAAAAAAAAAGAAGAAAAAAACTCGATCTCTCGTCTCTGGAAGGGAACGGAGCTGAGAGCTGGCAGGGGCAAACCAAAAAAAAAAAAAAAAAAAGAAGTGCCTCCTCCTCTCTGTCTCTCTCTCAGGCTCAGTTTAAAGACATAGAAAGGCATAAAATTCATTTTTCTGGGCATGGGCAGGTGACATAGGATAAACTCCAAGACAAAACTCACTCCAAGACAATATCCCAAAGATCAGAAGGAAAGAAAAGCTCTCTACAATGAATCAAGGTGTATCCCCTAAAGCTTCGTCAGCAAGAGTCCTTTCTACCACTGGAAGTCTGACAACCTTGTTTCATCAAAAAATACACAGAATGCATTTAGGACCATCTATAGCCTTGCCAATCTTCCCAGAGGCAGGGGCTTTGTGTAAGGGGTTGAAAAGGAAAATATCTGTGTTTGCTCTATCTGACCTACAGTTCTTACATGCAAAGGCAGAGGCCTTGGGGAGAGGAAGGTCAGAAGAAACACAATATATGTTCCCAGGGCTGGAGAGATGTGGGTCGAATCCCTGTTCTGCCTTCTCATTTCCCCTTTGGTGTGACTGATATAACACCACTTCTCTTTCTCAAACTGATATTCTCAGGATAAATACACTAATAAATGGAGGTGTCTAGTTGCTGCCTTGTACTATTTATGTATTCCTTATCATGAAATGTCTATATTTCACCTTTAAATGCTGCACGAGTCAAAACCCTCCAAACATAAAAGCTGTGTTTCTGTAAGATACAACCTGGCCAATCTAGGATTCTGAGGAACATTGCTGTAGTTCTCTGATGGCCTTAAAAGAGCCCTTATATATAAAAGTACTTGCTTCAGAGCAAACACAGAGGCTCCTCCCAAAGAATTAGCCTTTAAATACTGAGGCCAGTGCTATCAGAGCTAGGACTTTGGGAATGTGGTGTAGATCATCTGTGCCTTGGGGATGGCATGGGGGATGGGGATTTATGTTAGCTTTGTCAGTAGCTACAACCATCAGAAACAGCAATAAGCCAGAACAGACCATTTTGCCTGTGTAATCATTCACATCCTGACCTCCTCCCATCTCTGCTGGCTTCTTAATGCTTTGCTGCAGCTGTGCCTTGCAGAAAACCATTTTCTGCAGAAGAGAACAAGGTTACAGGGTTACTTATGGGTGGATCCTCACAGAACAGTTGATGTTTCTTCATGAAGTAATCTGAATAACCCAAGCATTCATTATATTTTCTCAAAAATGCAGAAGATAATGCATCCAGTGCTCTTTCACCTCTGATTCTCCCTCTCTGCTCTGGTGAGACTCCACCTAGAGTGGAGTGCTGCATGCAGGTTTGGGGCCCTGTGTTAGTTTTGCTCAGCCTGGTTTTTGGTAGCAGGGGGCCACAAAGAGGGCTCCCGTGAGAAGCTGCTGGAAGCTTCCACCATGTCTGGCAGAACCAATGGCTGATGGCTCTGAAGATGGACTTGCTGTCGGCCAAAGCTGGGCCAATTAGAGATGGTGGTAACGCCTCTGTGATAACATATTTAAGAAGAAGATCAAAACAAAGTCACAAGATTTTGGATTCTAGTCAGAGAAGAGGAGGAGGTGAGAACACATGAGGGAAACAACATGGTGACACCAAGGTAAAGTGGAGAAGGAGGAGGAGGAAGTGCTCCAGGCACCAGAGCCAAGATTCCTCTGCAGGCCCTGGTGCAGACCATCGTAAAGCAGGTTGTTCCCCTGCAGCCCATGGGGATCCACAGGGGATGCAGAGATCCACTCACAGCCTGTGGGGAGGTGCCCATGCCAGAGTGGGTGGATACCTGGAGGAGGCTGTGATCCGGTGGGAGACCTGGTGCAGAGAGAGAGCCCTTGCTCCAGGCTGGAGCAGCCTGGCCTTGTAGGACTGCACCCCATGGAAGAGCGACCCACGGTGCAGCAGTTTTGGGAGGACTGTGTGCCCATGGGAGGGGCTCACACTGCAGCACGTGCAGGGTGGCTGCGGCTCCTGAGAGTGGACCCAGGCTAGGGAAGCTCACAGAGAACTGTCTCACATGGGAGGGACCTCCCAGCCTCACAGGGGGAGGACTCCTCTCCTGGAGCAACAGAAGGAAATCTCACTGACCAAAGTGACCAAACTCCCATGCCCTGCCTCCATGCCCTGTTGGTGGGAAGGAGGGAGGGGCTGGGGTGGGGAGGTGTTCTAAGGGCTTATTTTACTTCTCATTACCCTCCTCTGATTTTGTTAGTAATAAATTCACTTTGCAGCTTAAGTTGAGCCTGTTTTGCCCTTGAAGTGTTTCTCCCCGTTCTTATCTCACTCATGAACCCTTTGTTAATTTTTTCCTCTCCTCTGCCCACCTGCGGCAGGGGAGGGTGAGTGAACGGCTTTCTTGGGTGCCTGGCATTGGGCTAGTGTCAAACCACGACAGGGCCCCAAGACAAGAAAGATGGACCTGTTGGAACAAGTCCAGAGGAAGTCACTAAGTTGATCACAGGACTGGAACCCCTTTTCTGTGAGGACAGGCTGAGAGAGTTGGGGCTGTTCAGCCTGGAGCAGAAGAAGCTCTGGGATGACCTTGTAGCACCTTCCAGTACCTGGAGGGGCCCTGGATGGGGCTCTAATTATTCTGCTCACCAGAAGGTGTCCCAGCCCACAGCAGTGGTGTTTGGAGATAAATGATCTTTAAGGTCCCTTCCAACACAAACCATTCTATGATTCTACTATTCTTATCACTGCCCGGTTGGGCACAATACCTTAGAGCTGGTCAGAAGAGGCTTAAAGCAGTGATACATATATGTTTCTTTTCACATATCCCAAACACACTGAGAAATTAATTTTTGTGAAGGTCAGAGATGGGATTGGTATCTTTGTATTTCAAGCCAGAGATAAATTTGGTGCTACATTGACCCACCATGCCGAGTGTACCTAAAGTGGTGGGGGGTGCTGCCAGCACAGGAAGTTGCTACAAGAGCTTGGAAAGGTCAAAATTACCCTGGTAGGTTATAAATCTGGAAAGTCTTTCTGTGTTTAACCTTAGAAAAATCATAAAAGTTTAGTTTCCTGCTTTTTAAAGATGAATAACCTGCTCTCCTTGAGCCTGGAATGTGTTTCTCTCAGAAACATGCTGGGTGTGATGAACGCTGCCATGAACAGGGGTTGGGGGTGCCCCCAAACTGTGGGACAGTCCGGCTTGTGCAGGATTACAAGCATGGAAGCTGCAAGAAGGCATGGCTCTTCTATGGAGGGGAGCTACTGAGGGGAGCTGAGATCACAGGAATAGGTTCCATTATGGAAACCTTTTGATTCAGACTCAAAGGCAAACCAACAAAAAGATTCTTCCTTCTCAGGCAGGGAGAAAAGTTTGTAGTGTTTATCTTTTAGGGAGGTTTGGTTGTAAAAGTCCTTCAGGAAGCCTGTGAAACTTAGTAACTGGATGCTACCCATCTTAAAAGATTTGAAAAAATGGTTGATTTGCAGGAAAGATCAGATGAGTGAAAAAAATGCGAACAGCTGGGATTGGAACAAAGAAGCCATGGAACAGGACTGGTTATCAAATCGCCTTTGCTGGAAGTTTCTAAAAACAAAGGAAATGGTTGGTGAGTGTAAAGGGAAATGATAGAACTTTGGAGTGGGAACAATTACCAAGGAGTGTCCCAGCCACACATCTGTATGGCACTATTGCTGAGAGCATTGCAGTGGAGAGGCAAGGACTCCAGAGGGGACAAGGTGACACAGAGCCCGATGGCAGTGGCGGGGCATGCCCTGTGCGGTCCCTCACCGGTGTGGCCGGTTTTGCAGTTGCAGAGGAATCCCAGCTATGGGACACCAGCCCTGGGGGCCCTGCCTGTCCCTAATCCTGCAGCTCACCTCCTGAATCACAAGTTTTCATGGTTCCTATTAATTTCTCTTTTTCTGTCTCAGAGGTGGAGGTTGTTACAAATGTTGATCAAAGTTTCCTTCTTCGAGTTAACGATCTGAAAAATCATCATAAAACATGCCGAGTTTGGAATTAGTGTGGGAGTAACTCACTAACTTAAAAATAGTTTGGTGAGTTGACTTTCATGTACAATAGTACACTGTTAGTTTGTGATCTACATTTAGATTTTTTCCACTTAAAACAAATCACTGTGTACTCCATTTCACAAATTCCAATAAACGTTTTGAAACACTCTATAAATACAATTCATTCTTGTCTTGTAAATGTCTCTGAACTACACCCTTCACCAGGAGAGTGGTTTCCCTAGCAACTAATATATTCCAAAATCTTAAAAAAAAAAAAAATCTAAAGGAGTAAAAACTAGCACCAAAAAAAAAAAGTGATAATACTGAACTTATTTGATGAACACAAGATACATCCCATTCTGAGGTACTGTGAAGTTTTTATTGCCAATTGTTTTGTAATACTGTCCTCCCAGACTCATCCCACTGAAAGGTTTATTTCTCCTCGGATCTCTGGGGCATGACTTGCTCCCAGGCAAGGCAGGGCATGGTAACAAACAACAGCTTGGCAGCTCTGGAGCTGAGGCTCTCTACCTTTGGTGGTTAAAGGAACCAGCCCTTACATGTGGCTCCATACATGACATCCCTCAGCTCTTCCCTGCAGAGATGGCAGCAGGGATATGTGTCAGTGCCTGCCTCTGCAGGCTCTGAAACCCAGTCCAGAGAGCAGCAGAGGCCGGTCATGCAGATGTCAGTTATGGGAAAAGGTAAAGGAATCTTTGCCAAAGGTGTCTCAGCCACTAGGTTCAGGCAAGAAAATCCCTATTTGGCAACCTAGTTTTTTAAACAAATGCAGAGAACTGATGGGTCCTCCTGAAATACAGCTTATGGTAGTGGTCAGCAAAGGGGGTAATGTATGGAATGGATGCTGAAATTTTCTTTACAGTCTGCAATGAAACAAATAGAAAGTGGCTGGAAAAAGCAGCAAGGCACCTTGAATATATACATATATGAAACTGAGTCCAGCCATGCAGACCAGGACTTAGGGCAATTGGTGTATTGGACACGATCTGGCAGTGTGCATATGCAGCTCAGAAGGCCAACCGTATCCTGAGCTGCATCAAATGAAATGTGGCCACAGGTGGAGGAGGAGGATTCGCCTCATCTACTCTCTTCTCATGAGATCCCATGTGAAGTTCTGCATGCAGCTCTATATAAAGTATGTGTAAGAATGGTGCAGTGCAGGGACTTATGTCTGAAGAGGTACTGCCTGAAGAAGCTGGAAGAGTGCAGAAGGTTGCACATGACAGTTGTGGTCCTTGAGATCATCCATCTACACTTTCCACAGTCCCACAGGCTTGAACAAGCTGTGTATCGAAGAGGGTTGAAAAGCCACCAGACCAGAATGGCAGCCAGGCAGTCTGTAAGAGGTGATATCTTTTATTATTTCCATGAAACAGTGGGGAGTAATACGACTGTTAAATAAAAAGGAACAAAGACTAGCTTTCAGGTATGAAAGCCCCTCCCGGGGCCTGCAAGAGGAGCTAAAGCGAGACCTGTTGTGGTAGTACTTTCACATCTGTGTTGCCACAGGTATGAAGAACTGGAGCCACTGCCACAGGAGGGGCGAGCAGGGATGTTTGAACCTGCTCACCGTAATGGGTACAGGTTAAAAAACATGTCGTTGTTGCAGTAGTTGAGACACACTTGGTGCCCTCCCCTGCCTCTGTCTCCTTCGCTTCCCCTTGGAGGCACCGAGAGCTGTCGGTGGGGTTGTGCCGCGCTCCCCATGGGGCAGGGGCTGCCCTGAGCTGTGGGGTAGGGCGGCAGAGAGAGGCAGCTGCCACTGTAGGTCAGTGGGGATTTGTCCCCACAGGATCCATCTCCCAAAGGGCCTGCGTTAGACCTGAAGGGGTCATGGCCACCCTTTGTCATGGGCAGGATGTGCTGGGTGCTGAGGTGGGCGCACTGCCGGGAGGAAGGGGCTGTGCAGGGCACGGCAGGGACACTGCACTGCCTCTCGGTGCTGGGGGCTCTCCCGAGGGACAGGCTTCGGCTCCAGGTTGGTGCCTCTTCGGAGGCCCCATCCTCCCCAGCTGTCCTTGGGTATGGCAGATGCCCAGAGCAGCTGCTCAGCGTTGGCTCCTGGGAGCTTTTGCTTGAATGTTGCCTGAAATTAGCAGGTGAGGTGTGAGCATCTGGCTTGGAAAGAAGCAAAGTCTCCTGTGTCGGCATTGCACCTGTCAGAGACTTGGGAAAGCAAGACATGGGTTAGTAAAACAAGGTGTGGTGTAGCACCTCTCCTCTGTGAGATGCTTACAAAAGGCACTCAACTAATGTGATGGTTGGATTTGATGACCAAAATCAAAATTTTGATTGGTTAGAGGTTATTGGTTAGTTTTGATTGGTTATTGATTAGTTTTGATTGGCCTTAGAGGCCTCTTCCAGCCTTGACCATCCTGTGGTTCTATGAACACAGGTAACAAAGCAGACAGCACAGCAGAGCCTCCCCCACCATAGGGGGGGTGCCCATGGGCTTTAGGGGCAAACTAAACAAGGCTCCCATCTCGTGGCTCTTCATTTGTTTCATCAGTTTTTGCCCAGAGCCCGTTTTACACTGAAAGAGTTGTTTAGACCTTGCATTCATAGTCCTTGGGGTCCACTGCCAGCATATACTGAAGAAGGACCTAAAATAATACATTTGACACCACAGAATTAATTTCTTTCCTATGGAGTTTAGAAAAGCTAAGTATCATTTTTTGTATTTTTTTTAAATTATCTCTTCACTTCAGCTTTTCTAGAGTCTATTTTTAACTAATAAATTTTTCTATCTTTACTTTTTTTTACCCCACACAGAGAAATTTAATTCAGGGAGAGATCAGCACTTAGAGATCAGAAATTAGTCTTCTGGGTCTTTTGTTCTGGATATTTCACAACTTCTTTAACTGCCCCAATTATTAGATTATAAATGGAAACTTTAATTCCTTTCAGAATACTCATTCCTGATGACTACCTGCAGGTTGCTCTTCTTTATAATTCTGCGTATTCATCCATTTAATTATAGTGATTTGGTGGACTGCTGGAGCAGCAAACCTCCTTTCAGCTGTTCTCCACCCACTATGAGAAAAAATTCCAACAATCTGGTGTAGAATCCAGCCCACCTTCAGCTACAGACCCACTGGTGCTATAGAGAGAACATCCTATACATCACTTGCTCTATTTTGGGCTCATACCTTTTTCTGAAGTTCTCCTCCCTCATCTCTTGTGAGCACATTAAAACTGAATCTTTTCAGAATATATTTTTGCAGATTGAACAACACAGGTTCTGTGTGACAAACCAGACTCCTCAGTTGTATCATAGCCAGTTTGGCAAAACACAAATATGATGGGTTATTCCTAAAGAAAACCTGCTGGAGAGCCATGAACTGAAAAGCCAGCTGAGGGTAAATTGTCTGTCTGACGGTACAAAGTCAGAAGAGCCAAAGAGCAGGCTCTACTATTAGACATTTGTGACATTTTAGTCTGTTTCTACTCCCTCACAATTGAAAGTGAAAGCCTCAGGAAGATGTTTTAGGAAGGGAAAGATGAAAGCATGTCTACAGGGAACTTGACCTAAGCAAGTAGGCTGACCAGTAGGCTCAGTTATAAAAGAAAGAAGGCCACTGGCTCAGTAATATTTCCTAGGTGAAAACTATTTTGGTGTTCATGGAGACAGAACCAAACCAGTGATAGGAAAAGCATTGTTGCTGTATTTGTTAAGACATTTAGACAGCTCAGCTGTTTTTTCTTATGCTTTTGTTCCCAGATACTTGTATCAAGAGGTTCTGGTTTTTAGCGTCCTCCTGAGTATTTCCAGTAGAAATAGCTGCAGCTTCTAAATTCATATTCTATTCAAATGGGTTAACTTCCTGTGAGCACTTTTAATGTACTTCTTGGGTTCCCAGATCCCCTTGCTTCTCCATGTCATCCATTTAAGAAACCTGTCCCCATCCAGACCAATTATCACTTCTGTCTGTGGCTGAAGGGGTGTGGATTACTATCCCTAACACCAGGTTGAGGGGAATGCACCACCTCTAACATATCAAAAGACAAACTGCTTGTGAATACTGGTGATGACAATTGAGTGTAACACAGCCTTTGCATGGAAGGTCACTGGAGACAGCCTCATCACTCAGCCTGATTCCCTTCATCAGGCAGGCAGCAGTCCCAGGGATCTCTGGAGATACTTTCACAAGTGTCTCCACACCCATCAGAGCTGATGTTTTAACATCAATGCTTCAAAAAGTCCTTCAAAGCACTTTTCTGCCTTCAAAGCCCTACTGGACACCCAGGGAGCAAAGAGGCTAAACTGGGTACAGGTGATGCACCTTCGCCTTCTTAACCTTGGCAAAACTCAAGGGGAACAAGCAGTGGTGGAGGACGCCTTCGCTTTTCTTGGTGGTGCCAAAAAATAGGACAAGACACAATGGGCAGAAATTGATGCACAGAAGTTCCATGTGCCTGGTGATGAAACTTAGCCTGCCCTGCAGCCCTGCTTTGTTTACCAGGGTAGATGTAATCTCCTGCTGCCACCAGGCACAAGTTAGCTCTGGAGAGGGGGTGCTGGCAGTGGATGACAGTGCTAAGGAGAGCAGGATGCTCAGGACAGCCCTGGTCCTTCTTGGCCTGATCATGAGCATGCAGAATACGGAGATGTAAAGCCTGCTCCCACCCAGACCAAAGCCCAGATAGCCTCCACCATGCCTTGGACTACAGATCACTTGACCAAAATTTTATTGACCAACAGCAAGTTACCTCAATCTCCTGGATTCTTTTTAATCTTACAGAAGATGGAGAAAAAGCTGTCTTGGCTTTTTGGATTGATCTTCTTGCTTCTGCTTCTAGTTTTGTTTCTGGACGTGGGTGGTCATGAGCTCCTTTGGACTTTAGAAAGAATTATGATATGTTAAAGGTTGAGGCAACCTTGTTAATTATCTTAAGGGAGCAGAATTTACAGCACAGGCCAAACCCACACATTATGGCCTAATTTAATGCTTTGTATTAAATAGGATTTAGCTGCTGTGAGCTCAAATAGTAAACATATCCCAGATGAAGTGGGATGGGGAAGGGACTCTCTGAAATCATAAAATCAATGCAGCACATTTATTTGTAGAAGACAGTCCCCACAACAGGAGCCTGAAGCCATGAGGTCTTCTAGAGTTTGGCTACAGTGTCCTTGCAGTCACTTTAATTCTTTTCACAGTTTAAAGTTTTTTATCAAAACATTAATTTCCATTAGCTTCCACAGAGAAATAATTTTATTTAGCAGGCACGTAAGTGAAAGACTAGAAAGCAGGAAAGTGGTTATGTTACTAAACTAGGACTAGAGCTTCCAGGAATAGTGTCCATTATTTAAACACTTGCATACACTGTGTTCCAGATATAAGTTACATATAATACACAGATGGCATTTTCCATAGATAGTCCCTGGGGTACAACCATTTCCTGCTCCGAGATTGCCTCACGATTGTGTGGTGCCTTGGAGAAGGAGAAGAGATAACATGGTATTTCTGACTTCTGAGGATTTGTTGGTTCCTATGTACCTGAGGCAAAATGCTTCAAAACAGGCAGATTTTCACAGAAGCATAAATAAAAAATATGCTATGCTGTAAAATCATAGTAGCGTGGGCTAATTTAGGCTGGAAGGACCTTCTAGCTCAACTTCCTGCTGAGGCAGGATAACTTCAGAGTTAGATCAGTCTGCTAGGACCTTGTGAAAATTTTTCTCCTTACAGTCATTTGACCTTGTCATATTCAAAAAACCGTATTTGTTGGAACAAAAAAAATTTGCTGAATAAAACTTAAAATACCAGTCTTTAAAATTAACTTGCATAATGTTAGGTAATTTTATACCAACCTGGAAAAATATGAACTGGCCTTCATGCCTCCAGAAGTTGGTAACTGGGTAACCACCATGGCCTCGGCAGGAAAGGAGTCGCAGTGGTCCATTGCAGTTTGGACAGCATTTCCCTGGAGCAAAGATAGAGGGAAACGTTTTCTATGCAACACCAATTAGATGAATCCCATGTGATACAATGGTGCATTGGCAGCAGATTGCCATTTCTGGTTTGGTGCTCAGAAATTACACTGAAAGAAACTATACAAAAAACTTCCAAACATAAGCAAATTCAATATAAAGAAACTAATCATTGCCATTATTCTGTCCATTATTAAATACAACTTTCAAAAATTATTTCTATTACAATGTTATTAATTAATTTTATCCTTTACTATCATGGTCAGTTTTAGCTTTTCTCTTGCCAGTGTTTGGAATGCCATATGTGTACTCGTCTCAGCTTTTCTACAGAACATTGTTCTGGCTTCAGTGAGCACCTCAATAATACCTTTCTTTAGTCAGGATGTACATCAGATCCAGAAATCAGTATGTGCTAGCTCTACTGAGCAATCACAATTGTTTGGAATGGTCTTGTTAAAAATGTGTGTGCAGCTCATGTTCTCTATTTGCACTGTCTTGCTCCAGTGACGTGACTGTGAGGCCTGCTTTCCAGTCATCACAGTTTATGAGCAACTTATTTCCTGCAAGACTTGCCTCCTGACTTACTCTCGGGCCAGTGCAATAATGAAGCACACACTCAGGTGGGCAGGAACAGCAGGGCAGGAAGCTGTCTGCACTGCACAGCTTCTTCAGTACTTTCACTCCTGGGCCTGAGAAGGTTGGGAACCCATCCCTAACCAGTAGAAATAGAGATTTTAAAATTATTAGGAAAAAAAGAAAATAAATAAGCAGATGACTGCTCCCCAGCAATAAGAAATGTAAAATGCATAGTTCCAAATCAAGAATATAAGGAATGGCAGAAGGAAGGCTGGATAATCCAAAGGGTATCCTACACTTTGATTTCTGCTCGGTTGTGTTCACTTATGAACTGCTGTATAATGAACTGCCATGTTCATACTCACGCTGTTGTTTTTGCCTGGCTTTATCACAGATGGCTGGTCTCAGGTAGATCTTCCTCCCATCCAAGGTTGAGCAGTTGTTACCACAAACCACCACCCCAAGGCAGGACTTTTTTAAGATGCGAGAGTTGTGGTTGTTGGTGTTTCTCATTGCCCAGCTGCTGTGATGCCTCTGAGCATTTTTATCCTCTGAGCTATAGATATGTTTTACATAGGAATCTGGCCATTCTTGAAACCAGTCTGTCTGGCTTACATGCTGTGGAAAGAACAAAGTAAGCCGCATTTTAGGCTGGGGAGAAGAAGAGCTTGTCCAGGAGCTGAGCAGAGCTGGACCTCTGCTGAGTGTCCTCTAGTCTAGGTGACTCCAGCATCCCAGCAGGTAATGCTGCTTTCGTCAGGAGGGTGCAGTGAAGATAAGGCAGGAAAACCTCAGATCTCTGTGGCTCCTCACGAGCACCAGAGCATCAGGAAGGCCTGGCCAGGAGCTTGTTCTCACTCACCCAACACAGTCAATACAGTAAAATGCAGGAAGCTGTAAAGCATCTACCATACCTGATGATGGTTTTGAGGGAAAAGTTCTTGTAAGGCATACAAAATCTCAGTAGAAATTTCCTTTAAATTGCTAATCCCAGGACCAAGAGCCATGACAGCAGTAAAAACATAACCAAGAAGGGAAAAACTCCCATGCTCCCCTGGTAGCCACTGGATAGTGTAGAGAAGGGTGTCAATGAAGCCTCCAGCCTGAAATGCAGGTGAAGGTGACCTTGGGGTGAAAGGCAGGGAAGGGTGATGCCTTAAATGGCTACCTAGAAACAGAGACTAGACAGGAATAAAGGAAAAAAGGTGGTATTTATTTGAAAGGCCTTCAGATGTACACTTTTGGGCTCCAGAGGGTCCTGCCTCAGTGGATCCCAAAATGGATGACAGGTCACGAGTTCTTCACACTTTTATATCAGCATAAATTCACCAACCAGAACCCAGCCAATGATGTAATTTCCCCAAGCTTGCCCCTCTCATCAAGATGATGGTTTACAGTTCTTGTTCTGGGTGTCCTTGGAGAGCAAGTTACAGAGGTTTGTTATGTCTGTCTTAGCATAGAGAACAGCACTTAGCAAGCTACAGGAAACTTCAGAGTTACAGTAGCAGTACAGGATTTGAAAAATACAAAAGTTAAAACCTAAGGCATCAAGGAGACATCCTGGAACATGGAGGCTTTGGGCAAACAGCGCTGCCACAGTAGGGAAGAGGCTGGGATCCAGTAAGAGGGCAAGGCTGGGAGGTGAAAAGCAGAGCTGGACGCTGAAGGACTGCAGCAGGAGGCATCTGGCAGAAATATCCAGAGGTGAGGGACAGGGAGCTGACTTTGGTGTGCAGGGAGTGTGGGCTTTCAGTGGAGAGCATGGAGAGCATGGTTGAAACTTCTAGCTAAGAGAACTAGAAAAGGACAGAGGGAGGAGAAGATCACTATTGTGCCTCAGCAAATCTACAAACATGAAGCAAGGTTTCCCTAGGTGCTCGTGAAGAGACTTGCCTCCATGTGGGAAGACACTCCTGGAGCTGGAGCCCACTCTACAGCAAGACTGCACAGTTGCAAGGCAGTTGTGGGTGCTGTGCTCCCCACTCATGAAGCACTACCCAGGGCAAAAAGCAAGTCCCAGACAGCTCTAATTAAGTGCCCACAGCAGGAGGCACCTTTTTTCCCTCTGCTGTCTCTGCACTCAATCCACCAGTGAAAACAGTGCTTCTGCAGAATTTCTATTTTTCATGCATCAACATCTCTTTCAATAATACATTTAAGGAGAAATACATGGAAATGTCAATATTTTCTCAATGTTTTCTAGCAAAACACTCCCCCATACCTTAAGGTGACAAACAGAATAAAGGCTATGAGGCACACATGACTGAGAAAGCATTTAAGATCAGTGGTAGAGATGACAGGTCAGAACTAAATAAATTTCTAAGATGCAGATACATACCTGGGGAAGTTTGATGTCATTGATATCCCAGTTTGTCATTTGTCCATGCTGGGACGCAGAGTTCTCCTGCTCCATAACAGAATCATCTGCACCTTTCAGCATTTTTGAATTCCTTCCCAAAGTTAGCAAGAAAGTCGCTCCTGGTTGCTTTTGAAGTTGCCTGGCTGTCAGCACTCTCAAGCAGTTTACAACCAGGAAGCTGTTTCCTGAAGCTAAATGATAGAGGCTGCTCATTAAAGATAAAAATCAGTGTTCTTCTGCCAGAAAAACTTGTTCCATTAAAAGTTTTGCAAGCCAGCAAGGCAGTGGAAAATATAGCTTAGAGATAGCCTGTGATATTACAGAGACAGCTCTAAGAGCAAGCAAATTGTGCTTGTGGCATCTGATTTGCTTCACTCAAGCTCCTCTTATACCAAGTTTATAGCCATGTAGCTCTGCTCACAGGCTCTTTGTACATCTGATGCAACTCTGGCTCTATGTTTGCAGAGCAAAACTGCTTGAACAGCTCAGCAGCTGTTAAGGGGTCTTTGAGTCGCTGCTTACCCATTAGGTATCTCTTGCTCTGCATGTAAAAAAGGTAAGCAAAAGAGGGGTCTGCTCCATCACTTCAGAAGAAACAGTGCTCAACCATTTCAAATATTGCTGGTATCTCTGCAGGCTTACCAGCTGCACCAGGGCAGCTTAGAAAAGGAGGTTGGGCTAATCTGCATTTTCCTGCCTCAATAGCAGACTGAAGCAAAAGACCCACCAAGGTATGTTTGTTAAAACCAATGGGTTTGCCCTGAAATCTTTTAAAGTATGTGGCTGCCGTACTCTGAATTTCAGGACCAGCCAATCTTAATAAAATATTGTGTTGGTTTTGTCTAGGGTAGAGCTCATTTTCTTCACAGTGGCTGGTATGGGGCTGTTTTTGACTTGTTCTGAACATAGGGCTGATAATATAGAGATGTTTTTGGGGTTGATCCTCAGGGATCCCATGCATGAAAAACTTTGTTCCCTCTGCTAAGAAGAGAAAAGGTGATAAAGTTTCTTGTTCTGGGAACTGGGAAAGTTTCAATGTTTTCAGAAAGGGCACTGTAGTTATGCCAGTTAAGGATTTATTAAAGACTACTGAGTAGTGAGAGAAGTAAAATCCACCTGATAGTTTTTTTCATAGACTTTCAAAAGCATAATATTGTTATTTTTGGCTCTGCATATATGTATGGCCCTTGTAAAGTAATTTAGCTTCCATGTCCGTAGTTTATGTATTTATAAAACACTTGTGATCTTAATTTCTCATGTTATATTTTCACCTCTAAAGGAAGAATTTGTGGATATTTGCAGAGCACTTGAGACATTTGGCTGCATGGTGCTCTGGCAGCATAGTCAGAGCCCCACCACCCCGTGTTGTGACTAAAGATTGTGGGGGAGAAAGAAGCAAAATGTCCTCCATGGAAAAAGACCCCCACGGAGGGGTGCCTGGAAGTCAGCACGAGTGCTTTCAGGAATATGAACTGAGGCACTGTACTGGGAGGGCAACCAACAGGTTCAAATGAGATGTTAGACCAGAGGAGCAGGGAACACAATAAATCAGAAATAAAAACATCCGTAAGAAACGTCAGGTCTTCATGTATTCTCCTACTGTGCTCCAATGAAACTGGAGATAGTAACGTCAGGACAAACAAAATATGAACTGCATTGGAAAATTGAGTTGAATTTGTAAACAAATCACCCTTGCCTACTGTGTGCTCTAAAACATGAAATGATTTGTCACACAATTCAAAATTATGGTCTCATTGCTTTTAAAATTACTTCTCTAAATGAGATGGCTTGGAAATTGATTTTTAATTTTTTTCATTAGCGAAAATGGAGTATTTCTTTATACTATATTAACAGAGCTCAAACAATAATTAAATATTAATGTAAAGATTAATGAAAGACAGATAATTTCATAATAATACACGCAAAAAATGAAGTTCAAGGGAATCACACATATTTAACTACTTGCAGGCAAAGCTTTGCACTACTTATTTCTCTATACTTTTGTGCTACAAGTGTTGCTGTGATATGTTATGAAATCTGAAAACTTGGCAAGGCAAAATCAAAAACAGGAAAGAAATACTATTTCAAGATCTGCTATTTAGTTCTTATTTCTATATAACCTACGTTACAATACAATCTTACTTCTATATGATCTATGTTACAGTACATTATAGTAAGCCATGTATTTTATGACTTAACTAGCAAGTATTTAGAAGATTTCTTCAATTTTCCTTACGAGTACTTTGTGTTGACCACTTAGGAAAAGAGTTATGAATTTTTAGAAGAAATTACCTATATTACCAATTTACATGAGCCTGTAGGTTAAATAAATTCAACATCATCTGTGAGATCTTATTCGGGAGGACAGTCTGGCAGACCACAACCACAGACAGATTCCAGCAGTTCTTCAGCAGCCACCTACAAGAGAGTAAGGACTGGGAAAAGGCCTGGAGTTGTAAAAGGCACCTTGCGTTGAGGCTCCCTGTCTGGAGAGGGCTGTGCACACCCTGCAGAGCAGTGCTGAGGAAAGTGGCTGTCCCTGCAGGGGTTGCCCACGGCTGTCCAGGCTCTGCTGCAGGGCAATGGCTGCCAGCAGGAACAGGGCCTGTCACAGAGCAGTCACCAGGGCAGGCTTGTGAGGGGGAGCCCGGCGCCCCTGGAAAGGAGCACCCGAGCCCGCTGCCTCAGAAAAATATAACCAATGTATTAAACAACAACCAAGAACGGGGAACTGAGACAAGCTCGCGAGACCCCACGACAAGGCAGAGAGTGCAGCACACGCGGCGCTGAACACACGTCGGAAGCGGCAGAAGACGGGAGAAGCCAAGGCACTGCACCAGGGCAGCCTTTATAGCCCGTTCATCGGTCCCATTGGTCCATCCTGGGTCCTCAATGTGATTGGCTCGCTGATGTCTGCGGTGATTGGCTCGTTTCAATGGTTCATTGGGTTCCCATCCAGTCATTTTCTAGGGGTGTCATGTGACTGGTTCTCACTTGGTCCAATTCAGACTCTCAATGACATCACTCATTATAATGGTGACCTGTTGGAAAGGTCCAGAATTCCTTCCCCTTTACATGGACTTGTCTGCGTCATCTGATGGTTGCAAATGAATATTACACCAGGTAAATTATCCGCAACTTATCCCCTATCAACTTTAAAATAATCAATGCAATTAACGGTGAGGTGTTCCTAGAAAAGGAAAAGAACCCAACCATTTATAACAGGCTCCTTTCTTGTATTGTTTTACCAGCACAAAAAGAAGGTGCTTTAGTCCGTGCTGCCATCAGCCTTCCTTTTGCTCTTTGGTGTCATCTTTCAGTGATGAGAACCTTTAAGTCATGTCAGGCACAGTCAGTGGAGCTTTACGTGGGCTGAGTTACCTGTCTCACCAACAGCCTTTGTTGCACTATCTTCCATGGCTGCCTTTGTGTGTTGCCATGATTTTCTCTGATACTGAAAGTTTCACCCTGCTGGTGGGAACTCTCCTGCCTCTCCTGCACTGCAGCTGTTTGCCTTGCATGCTTCTCATCCCACTTTTGTTACTGCAGAGTTTCATGATGCTGCTCCACAGGAACCAAGGAACGTGCATGCTTATACCAAGATGCTACTGATACTTCTTGAGGAATATTGCTCCAGATTGGCCTGACTTTTTTTTTTTTTTTTTCAAATACATTCTGTAAACTTAAAAATAACTTTATCTTCCAGTTCAGCCTTTTTATTTGATAACTGTCGTAGTAGGCTGAAGCAATATGATTATTTCCCAGATGTGGAGCATAAACTCACTGCAAATAGACATGTCATCTATGATGAGAAGACAGTTTCTGCCTGTGGAAAAATGCACTGGGGATCCTTCTTATTTTCAATAAGCAATGAGACAAGCTTTTATTCTCAGATTGTCCTGACATATCCTCAAGTTGGCTGCCTCTATATTCAACATCATTTGAAATGCTTATGCTGTCTTCACCTTTCAGTATCCAAAAGTGGAAGCTTCTCCCCTGTGGTCTGGGTCTTAGAAGGAAGATGAACATATTTTGAGATGGAAGTACTTTTAAATCCTTGGTTGGTTTTATTTATCCTTTGTTTCTCTATAATTCTTTTCTCAAAACTGTTATTTTAATATCCCTTGAGATCTGAACCAGCTGATGAACTCCTATTTTTGTTCAGTTACCATCTTTCTGAATTCTGGACTGCTCTGGATAAGAAGTCAGTTGTAGGTGGTGTAGTTCTCCTGGCTTTGCTGTTTCAGTCACATTCATTGAACAATTTTTTAAAAAATGCTTTTTAAAAGAAGTTTTCTTTTCCTACATTTTCCAAATATTCTTTCTACAGCTCTGTCTCAGGTGACATAGTCTACAGGCTTCTCTGGTTGTCACATCAGGTAACACAGACCTATCTACACCACAGATTGTACACCAGGCAGATTAGCACTGAGTTCACCTCAGAGCTCAAACACTGATTAATGTCTTGGCCTCTTTTTTCTCAGGCTACAAATATGTACCTTGCATCACTCCTGCCGTCATGGGCTCAGGCCAATACTCAGTACAGACACTCAGGGTGTCTCTGCCAGAGTGCCTGGGAGGTGATGTGTATTCCTGCCTCTACTGCACAGGCCAGGGATGGACACACAGACCAGGGATGGACACACAGACCAGGGATGGACACACAGACCATCGCAGTACCTTACTGAGGGCATATTCAAATCCTGCTGTTGGGATGGTAATTGCTTGAACTGCTCTTACTCAACAGCCTGCAACCGTCCCAGTTTTATCTCTGTGTCAATGGAACAGTCATTTGGCTGCAATATTCTTATTTTTCATTTTCTATTTTGTTTTTCTGGCTATTTCCAGCAGAGAGATGCAGTTGTGGGCATGGTTTTTCAGAGAGTCTGCCACATGAGGTTCATGTCCACACATTTGTATCGCGTAGAGTAAATATTTTTGCCAGGCCTCTCAGTCCCTCTTCCTGAGAAAACTGATATTCAGCCACATCTGTGTTAGTTTCCAAGCAGTGTTCTCAGCTGAGAGCCTGCTAGTTGAATGATTTACTCTTGAACAGAATAGTATCAGTAACCTGTTAAAGTTTTTTTTCTTTTTCTCCAGGACAGTGTTTTAGTATCAAATGCTAGGAATGTGTCTTTTTCTGACATGTGAAGAACAGTCCAAGTGAAAGTTTTGAGGCCTGAGCTCATTTTAATCATTGTTTGGCATGCTTGAGTGTATGCAAATACATATTTCACTTTATTTCTCGGTATCTCTTTATTAAAGCTGTGAGCTATAATTATTTGGCCGTGAAATCTAGGTTTTTTGTTTACTTTATTGACCCCTTTAATTTTTTTGTCTTAACATATCAGACACTCTGCAAAATGTGTGATGTTCTACACTTCCTATTAACTTCCTGGCGTAAAATTCATGGTATTTATTCCACAGAGGCAAAACCACCGCATCAATCAAACAGCATTAATGTTGTGATGCTGTAAAAAGCTTAGGTCTGGGTAAAATTTTGGTTTAAGTTGTTCGTATTTCTGACCACATAAATTATTTGTCCTGTTTTGTGGGTTTGTTTGTTTGTTTGCTTGTTTGTTTGTTTGTTTTTGTGGCTTTTTTCACTAAGATCATAAATTCACATGCTTTACCTGAAATCACTGGTTTCTATGGATTATCTAAAATTTTAGTTGGAATGCTTGTTGTGTGTCATGTTTAAAAATTACAATCTCTTAGTGACAGTATTATGATGAAATTTAAAAATTCATTTATGGCCGTTCTGCTTTCTTATTTTGCTAGTTTTCAAAGCTTAAGGCATTCACCTCTCTTGTCTCTTGATCTGATATTCCATTTCTCATCTTGCCTTTGCATCTGGTACAAATACATTTAATTTTCAGTTCTGCCTGGCGTGAACATCATGTGCATGCAAAATCTCATTTCACAGATTGACATTCCCATATTGAATGCAGTGCTTTTCTTTTCCTTACAATTCTGTGATTTTCCCTTTTGTGATTTAAAGAATGGGTAATTGCTAAATGAGTTGTCTTTCATATCCCTCTGCTTCAGAACAGGAATTTGATATGTCACTATGATTGCTGTTTTCCTTGTTCCCATTCTGTTGCTGCAATATGCATTCTAATTTTTGTATTGTTGGAAGTGACTCATTTCTGATATCTCTGACAGCCTGCTCTGCTTTTCTCCATGGTCAGGTAGAGTATCACGTCTACAGAATCCATCCTCAGCTGCAGGTAATTCCAAAATAAATTCCTATCAGTTAACCATGCCCTAGCTTCTAACAGGCAGTTTCTGGTATAATCAGCAGCTGTGGAGATCCTGTATGTGTTCCTCTTTCTACAGACTATGATATCCCACAGATTCAAGTGTTCAGGCAGAAGTGTAAAACTTTAACTAATTTGGTCTGCCATACTTTCAGGAATGAGAGGAACTTTTCCACAGCCTGGGCACTGAAAGGAGTGTGGGGGAAATGGGGCTTTGTTCTGGTCACTTGCTTTGCAATAGGGCATAGCTTGCTTTACTCCCACGAAATCATAGCTACTCTTCCTCTTGGGCTGGGCTCAGTATCCAGCAAGCTGGTGGAAATTTAAACAGTGACACAAGATCAGATCTTTTACAATTTGAGGTGTGCCAGATTACACTTGATTACCTGTTTGATTCCAGGTTCTCTCTCCGTTGGTTTTAGGAGAGAAGAATCTCATCTCTAAGCCTAGGTTTGGCAGTCCCGACATTGTTTGTCACACCGTGGAATTTCTCAGCTCCCTCCATGCCATTGGTCTCATCTGCTGCAACCCAACAAACGCTGCTCCAATACCCCCTATCCAAAACTTTTCTCCTTGGCCTTCACAGCAGCTCCCAGGAACTATTTCTGCAGGTCCTTAGCAAAACTTGTGAAGGCCAGCTGCACTTCTGCCTTATGGAAACTGGTAACAAGCCAAATCCAGACCAATGTCCACCCACATGAGCAGTCCCTGCCTGTACTGATCAGGTGATAATTATTGCATCTTTCTTTGTCAATATTATGGCCAGCATGCTCTTTTCTCATTCAGTGTTCATCTATCACACTAGTGCACATCTAAGCTATTTCTTTGTCAAGATCAGTTTGAGAAAATCTCTCCTCCTATAAGTTTTGCCTGTCCTTGTTATCATATCTCCTCCAGGAGAAGGAACACAAAGGAGTTTCTCAGGCTTCTGAGCTGGTCTGACACATACAATACCCCTGTGGGTGGGAATTCACCCCCACGTTTGCCTGTGCACCATCCCTGTATTTCCTCCTGGCTCTAGCTGTGGTAGCCACGTTGCAACCTTGTTTCTCTGGCAGCATGGATCCATCTTAGGACACCTGTAACTCCAGTAATGGAACCCAATGGTACAAGAAAACACCTTGTTCTCTGAAAATACAGTGGCCTCTCTACTGCAGCTAAGGTCCTCACATGCTAACAGATTAATTTCCTAGAAGTGGTGACAGCAGCATTGTTCCCCATGTCACATTCCTTGCCTCACTTTCTCCATTCACTCTCACCTATCCCCCAGCTCACTGGAGAGTGCACAGTACAGTGTCTACAATATCTACAGATTTCCCAAGTAGTTTTTCTGATATAGAATAAGAGGCAGCAAAACTAGTAGCCCAGGATGCCTGGTTTGTTCTTTAGCTCTGAGGCTGACCTTCCCTCTTGCCTTGATTGAATCATGTTTGCAGAATGACTGACTAACTTGTCAGTCGCTCCTGCAACCTGATCCCCCACTTCACCGAAAGTGGGTATGCCTCCATAAAGCAAGGTAGCTGGTTAGGTGCTGGAAGCTGTGCAGCTGCGTTACCAGGTTGATCTGCTGAGGCTACTTAGCTCTGCTGGCTCTAGTTTTTATGTCTAGCACTGCATCATGACAGGAGAATTTCTTTCTGTCTCTGCCCAAGTGGGCAAATGTCAGGCCGGCCTTGCTATAAAAGCCCATCCACATGAGTGGCATGGTATTGTAGGTTGTTCTGAGACTGCTCCAAACAAACCACTGCCCTCTCAGAAGATGGACTGTGCCTTTGAAACAAGATACAGTGAAGTTTTCAGCATATCTAGTAACACGGTGCAGCAATGTTCGGGTAATCTGACGACACACTCCAGTGATTGCCTACATATCTGCTGTCGTGCTGTGGCACAAACTGCAGCAGGAGTCTGGTAAGTACCTCTGGGTTTCCTTACACCTCGTGCTGCTCTCAGCACAGAAGGACAAACCTGTCTTTCATTTCCTCTGCATTTTGCTTGTCCATTTGTCCTTCATAAAGAAGAAGCCCGGCAGCTTTTTCTGCACTGCATTGAGTGAAAGTCTCCGGGCTTGCATCTGTGACAGCGGCGAGGGAGGGCACTGTGCAGTGTGGTACTGGTGCCACAGACCCAGGGACCTTGCTACCGGCATCGACACGGAACAGCAGAGACCAAGGACAGAAGTTACGGCACGGTGCGCATTGACCAAAAGCAAGTTGTCCTTGACTGTCCTGAAAACCCAGACCTTGGCTTTGTGGGGCCACCAGAAGCAGGAAGGCGACAAATGAGAGGCAGCAGCAGACAGGGAACATATGTGTTTGGGCAGAAGCCTGCAGGGACACCCACAGCCTATTGCAGGAACTCCTGCTTATTTTATGGTGTTATTTGTACATCTTAACCTTACGGAAACAATGGACCGCTGGTGCTGTGCAGCTCACTTCAAAGCAGTGAGACCAAAATAATTTTACTGCTGTTTTCTAAATTACCTTTCTTCTAGCTGCCTTTTAGCAACTTGCTTCTCTGGGGATCATCTCATTTTGTGGCAAAAATTCCTGGTTTTAATTGTTGTTGATAAACAAGTGAAAATTGCTTTTTACACCCTTCCCCCTTCCCAACTACCTTCAAAGCTGCTAAGCAGAAGTTCTTGGAAAGTGAGAAGGACAAAGACAGTCGGGATGTTCTTGTCCATTCCTTCCACAGTATGTGCATGGCTCCAATTCACCTTGACAAAGGCAGAAAATTGATCTGGAAAGGTCCATATGAAGAACTACAACTTGAAGAGTGCTGCTAAAATAGTGTCCTAGTGCTCTAACTGGCAGCAGTTTTCATACCTTCTTCAAAAGCTTGCTGCCTGCACCCTGCTCAGAAAGAAATTCCCACTATCCCCTTTTCACTTTCTCTCTTTTTCACGTGTATTGACTATTTTTTAGTCCTCTGGCTTTGCAAATGATGATTCCCATTCTTAGCTGCTGTTTACACTCTTAATTTTGCTGTTCCTCCTCCTCATTTAAAATGTAAAATACTTGAAATATCTAAGTTTAAGTAGGTACAAGCAAGAGATTCTAAAAATAAATAAATAACCTTCTAAAAATATAAATTACCTTGGACATAAAAACGGTATCTTCTAACTTTGCTATTATTGTACATAATTGGGCACACAAAATTTCTAATATGCATTGATCCCTTAAGGCAGTCAAATCACAGAAATGAATCCCTAGAAGATTTTTTTACAGAAAAATAGAGAAAAGCAACATCAAAAAAGGGGGCAATACTGGCTACTGGCATTAAGACTTGGTCATGCAGCTTCTCTGAGGCACATGTGGAAAGCGAGGATTGGGTAACTTTAGTGAGTGACCATCTCAGGGGCGGGGACTGCCGCAGTCGGCAATAGCTGAACTCACCAAGGCTCTTTTTCTTTTAAGCCGTACAATTCACTTATCTCTATGCAAAGAGCTTGTGCTAAGGGACTTCTCAGCCATGACCATAGCAACCATTGCAACATCTATTTGTCACATAACAGCAGAGAAAAGAAAAAAAGTAGAAACATGAAACTATTTGGAATGCAAACCTGTCTCTTTCACTCCCATTCAGCAAACTCTTCAAAAGGAAAAAATACATTTATTCACTCATTCAGAACAAACAACTTCTTAGGGAAAATAATGAAATAAACAGCTGGATTTGGGATAAACATCTATTGTTTGTATCATACCCACCATGTTATGAAACACAAAGGGAAAACTGAGGACAAGATGGGAAAGGGCTTTGTGCAGGTGCAGGAGGCAAAACATGCCCTTATACATTGCTCCTGTCCATTTTCTGTCCCTGTCTTTGATGAACTGGAAATAGTTCACGTGGTAAAGAGACTTCTAGACTTCTGTTCCTTGGCTGAACAGCCTCAGTAAGTATCCCCAGCTAAAATGCTGTGGGGCAGTCAGCTTCCCCTGTCAGTTTTCCTGCGTGCACTTCTCAGTACTGGCCCTGCATTAGTGTGAAACCAGAGCTTTCCAAAAGACTTGGCCTGACTTTTGACATATTGAGAAATTCGCAGTTTCTACAGAGATGGAACAGAGAACCATCACCACAATGCTGTGGGTGCTCCAGCATGACTCCAGGAATCACCATGTCACCTGAGCTGCACAAAGAGCAAATTCCCATTTGAATTGTGTGGGAACTTCAGGCAACAATTCCTAAGCACAGGTTTGAAAGGGATGTGTATAAGGTGCTGAAACTGTTTTGTGGACAGACACTGCTTGTTCTGGATGTTACTAGCTCCCATATCATGTGCTATGCCTTCATATTTAGCACAGATGCATAAAGTTTAAAAAATGTTCCAGAATTGTAAAGTTGGGAGTAACAAACTTTAAAATTCACCTAAACTGACTGCTTGTCTGTATTGCTTCTTTCTGCTCCAAGCTGTGTGCAGTTTGTGTTCAAATACACTGTGGTTTTCCAGTTTTGCTGTAGGGTGGATTTTTATTTCTATTTTGTTAGAGGAAAGTGCTCTGTAGTGACCTTAATAAATAAGAAAAGGACATGTATGTTACAAAAGGTCTCAAAAATCACGTTGGAAAGTTAACACTACACAGCTAAAATATCTCTTACACTCTTCAGTGGTAACTGAGTACCAGCCCTAAAATGATTGGAAAATCTCAAGAACAACTTGCCAAGTATTTTCAGAGCGCTGAAATGAGCTGTGCATGCTGAGATCATTAACCAGACCAAGAAAAAATGTGTTCAGTGCAGTTTCCCATCTATTAGATTACTTTGCTTCTCCAGCAGTCTCCAGAGAAAGCCTTTGGCTGTTTCTTAAGGTCACTGAATCATTTCACTACAATAAATGATCTCTCTAGCTGGAAATGTTGGAGAGGCTCCCCGTGCCTCAGCATTGCTGTATCAGTGAGTCACTGCAAGCCCTGCGCTCATGGGGGAACACACACCGCACCCTACCTGGCCTCCCGACCTTTTTCTTCTCTTTGTCCTCCTTCATGTGCTTTTACTTTCCTAACAGGACTAAACTGATAGAGATCTGCATATTTTACAGTCTGTGGACAGAATGAGAACACAGACCAAAAAAAAAAAAAGGAAAAAAAAAGGCAAAACTCCATCAAACATGATCTGGGCTCCCTAATCTTGGAAGTCTTTGACTTTGCCACGTGTAGGCAATTACAGGATGGAGTCAGCAATGTTCCTGCAGGGCTCTGCCAGAGCAGGAGGACAAAGTGTCCCAGGGCAGGAACAAAGCTGTCCTCTGTACCACTTAAAGCCTGGAGACAGCAAGTATTGACAGTCAGGACACTGAGAGGAGTGCCAGCATAAGAGTGGTTGACATGCATGGTTTGGCACACCATGTAATCAGTAACAGAAGGAATTGTAGGTCCCATCAGCCATGATTCAAGACAAAGAGCAGCACCATCTCCCAGATGCAATCCAGCATAGCATTGATGAAGACCAACATTTGATAAATGCCTTTATTTCCCTCAGCAGGAGATAGCAGGCTGTTCCCTTGGTGAAATAACTTCCAAAAAACATCACCTACAAGCCCTTGGCAACATTTTCTCTTCTTATCCCCATGTGTGCAACACATTTCTCTTCCAGCTTTGTTCTCTCTTTTATCCTTGTAACTTGCCTTTCTTTTAGGCTCTTTCCTCTATTTGACTGAATCCTTGTAGGAGAAAGGAACAGATAAGCACCACTGGATTACTAATGGATAGTTCAGTAGTGCTGGTTACCAACCAGGCTCTCGCAGTCACTCTCAGAGTTCCTATATGCAAAGTTCATATGCTACCAGCTGTCACCTTCCACTCCAGCAACTCCTGTTCAGGCATGCTTGGCTTGGGCTGAGTCCAAGGCACTCCATTCCACTTTTTTGGAGTAGTGAATTTATCACAGTCACTTTGCCCCTGTAAACTAGATCTCAGACATCTGTCTCCTCTCTCTCTCTCTGCACTGCCACAATCACAGAATAATTTGGAATAAGGGGTCCCTCTGGAGAGTACCTACCTCCCAGCAAGGCTAATTTCAAAGTTACAGTAGGATGCTCAGGGCCTGACCAATTGAATGTCTTCCAGGATGGAGATCAGCCTCCCTGGAAAGCCTGTGTCAGTCTTTGACTGCTTTCATTGTGAAGGATTTTTTTCCGTAGATTTAATCTGAATTTCCTTTGCTGCAACTTATGCATTTGTCCTTTCATTGCACCTGTGGGTATTCTTCTGTGCCCCGCCAAGTAGACTCTGCTCATCCTCCTCCTTATCACCCTCAGGCAGCTGAGAACAGCAGTGAGGTGTCCCCATCTTTACGCTGCAGCTCCCTGAATCTCAATGCCCTCTGGCAGACAGAGGACCCAGAAAGACACCTGCTTTGCCAACAGGCATCCTCAAAAAGTGAGGACTATTGAAAGACTTCAGACACCTTAGGTACAGACAAGCCACTTCCAAATATCTCAAATTGCCTAAAAGCCCAGTGGAGTCAGTAAAAAAAGGTGACCCTTGCTGAACAGTGGTGGGCAGGGTATACAGCCTCACTCAAAAGTTAAACCTGGGATGCTACTTTTACATGTTCAGTTCTTATACTCCTAAAGACCCAGTCAGGATTTGATCCCGGATCTTCAGTTTCAAAGGACGAAAGAGTCAAGTCAGAGTGTCCTCTAATTTTGCATCTTGCAGACTTCTTCATTTCTCCACCAGATTACATTATTTATAGAACATGTTCAGTCTCCTTATGACCTGGTTTCTTCACATTATACCATGAATGATTAACACATAACCCTTCCCCTGAGAGGAGTCTGCATCTCAAGAGTCAGCAAAGTTATCACAATTCTGCAACAAAAGTGCATTTCTGGTCCAATCATAAATATGTTTCTGATCATTGTTCTGAGAAAAAATTGCTTCACTGAAGTGATTTTCTCTTTTGGCAGCTGCTGGGACAAGGCTTGCTTTTATAGATAGCTGCTTTAGTATGACAAACATCAAGCAGGCTTCTGGACACTTAAGGCTGTGTGTTCTCTTTCAAGTTACGTTTCAATACTGCTTGTGGGAGAGTATTTTTGTGTTGTGTTTTTCTGTAAATCCCTTTGACAATAATAGAGACATGCATTTTTTCCATAGGTAAAAAACCCATGATATTTTCAACAAAATAACTGAAAAATACCAGCTGAAATAAAAAGCAAGGAAATGTTATCTTAGGGCCTCAGTGACACCTGGTGTTCAGGCAATGGATATGATATTCCCTGGGGAAGGGTTCCCAGGGAAGTTGCCAGACCAATGCAGTAAGAGCACCTGCAGGAGCACCAGCGAGTAGAGAGACAACTCCTTCCCAGACACTGGCCATCTTCACTTCCTCAGGGCATAATCCAGCACAGCGTAGTGCTGAGGATGGGCCCAGGAAGATTAGTGGGAATGAGGGGAGGTGGAAGCCCAGCAACCATTTTTCTTCCTCTTCCATTGCCCTCATACTGCACTGTATTTTGATTTTCCTGCAGGATTGGTCTCAGTTTGTGCTGAGCTCCCCCTGCCCAGGACAGAGGCCAGGTGCCAGGAGAGAGGTGTTCCCACACAACCCACAAAGCTGCCCCACCTTAAAGGTATAAAGGGTTAACCTGGCCGCGAAGATCTGTGGCACTTGTTTCAACACCACTATTGGGATGCTATTCATGCTTCTCTGATGTCGACCTATTTCTCCCTTTACAGGTACTTTAAATGCTTCTACTTAACTGGAGCCATCAAGACTGGAGACAAGGGCTATGAAATGCAGAGGAACTCTCAGTAAAAAAAAAAAACATGATCAGGCAGCCCAGTCCAGAAGGTGCTTGTAGCAAAGAGCAACATCACCACATGTGGTGGGAGTGCAGCCCCAGGTTTCTGTGCAGACGAGAACAGGAGGTGCAGTGTGGTCGCCAGCAGACCTGGCAATCATTTCACCCCGGCTGATGTCATGAGAAGCAAATCCCTGCCTAGATGGGGAGCGTGGTCTTCCAACACAGGGCCAAAGGTAGAAAGGAGTAAAGACAGGGAACACATTTCTTAACGCTGCTTGAGGGAAAGCTGCCCTTGCTTCGAGGCTGAGGTGTGGCTGCTCTGCAGAAAGCAGGGATGGTTTTGCATGTTCATCGAACACCTACTGCTGAGAGAGACAGTAACTGCAGCCAGTCAGAAAACTGATCTGGTGTCATGTTCTCATCTGTGCATAATCTCCCTTGCCTTGCTGAAAATGAGAGCAATTCAGTTCATATTCTCCAGTTTCTCTTCTTGTCCCTCTTCTCAAAACTGCCACGAGGGCATCCTTCTTTCTTGCCTGCTAGAGTCTCTCTCCTCATTAGCTTTTTTTCCTGGCATTTTGTGTGTTTTCTGCTTCCTGTATATGTTTTCCTCTGAACTGTTTCCTCATTTTTTCCAAACTAGACTCCTGTGACAGGTGTCAGAGCAGGGAGGATGCTGTCTTCTGTGATACAGAGAAGTTGCTGTCCTAGCACTACCCTTCATGGTCTTTTTCCAAGGCCAGACATTTTGGGGTTTGCTCACCTAAATTTATCTAGTATAAAGCATGACAAATATTGAGTGCTATTAAATAATTACCAATCACTTGCATGTGCTGGTGATATATTACGTTAATAACCATTCCAGGCTAAGCTTTAATGAGCAAATACATTTGATTTGAGATTTGGGCTGAGTTTAATGAATTTGTTCTTTTTTTCCTTCCTGCTAAAACAAATAAATTTCACCTCTAAAATGCTCTGGAATATTCCTAGGTATCAGGATGCACAGATCAGTATTCTGATAATTTAAAACAAAACAACTCCTGCTTTTCCATGAAAGCCAGAGTTCCCAAGGTTATTTGTGCAAGCAAGGTCAGGTGCATCATAAAAGCCATTATGTAGGATATGCTTGCTTTTAATCTCCTCTCCCCTTATGACCCCTGTTTCCACATTAGGAAATGCTCTTGATTACAGAGTCTTTGCAACAGTGAAATAAAAGACAACACAGTAGTTTATTCTCGTACGTGGTATTCAAAAGCAATTATACTCTGATCATCCGTACTCCTACCAGGAACTACTATGCAGATGTTTCCAATACAGGTCAGGAGCTCTGTTTATCTAACACTTACCTCTCTGCCCAGTCCTCCTCTTTTAAGAAGGGCTCAAACATGGTCCTCAAAGAACGTATTACAGTGCAATTGCAAGGAAAAGGTCTCTGGCTGTGAAATCCGTATCCCTAGGTAAATGCTCATCTGCCGTCCTTGCCTGTACTAAACACTGGCGCATTTGTCACTGGTGTCAGCGGCAGCTTCCTATGAAACGCTGCTGGTTCCGGGGTGCAGGAGCAGCGGGGTGTCCCCAGCTGTCCCCTCCCGGGTGCCGCCAGGAGAGGGCCCCGGCTCCCAGCGCTGCCCCTGTGCTGCCCCGGTGCTGCCCCGGTGCTGCCCCGGTGCTGCCCCGCTCACCGGCTCCCTGTGCTGCCCTGGTGCTGCCTCGCTCACCGGCTCCCAGCGTTGCCCCTGTGCTACCCCGGTGCTACCCCGCTCACCGGCTCCCAGCGCTGCCCCTGTGCTGCCCCGGTGCTGCCCCTGTGCTGCCCCGGTGCTGCCCCGCTCACCGGCTCCCTGCCCCTCGCAGCCAGCCAGGCTGACACCAGCCCTGCCTCTCACCGCACCTGGCTCTTGGAGGACTCGGGTTAAACCCCCAGTGCTTGCTTGCACCGTTCCTAAACCTCTTTAAAATCGTCCGCATAAGAGGTAAAACGCCTCTGCAGATGCTGCTTAGATCTGCTCCCTCAAATTTTGAGGCCTGAAGGAAAAACCGAACATAGCTGTGTTTGGGTTTTTTGTTTTTTAGTTTTAGTATTATTCTAGCAAGGTGAGATGGATGGAGTTTGTTTGTGAGAGGCTGAGGGTGGGTATTTGTCCAGTTGTGTTGGGGACTTTTTTACTTCTACTTCAAAAAGTAGAATCTCACATTGACTATAATTTTTTTTCCTAAATGCTCTGGACAGTGGAGCCAGGTAGTTGGCCCCATAGTTTTGGAGGTTTCTGAAACCTTGTATGTTGCTCCTTTCTGACCAAGAGAGAGTTAGTTGTTAATTATTCCTATTTTCCTGGGAGCCCTGGTGGTGTAGTGGTTAAGCACATGGCATAGCAATTGCCAGGGCCCAGGTTCGATCCCGGCCAGGCTGCTCCCCGGGCAGGCAGTTGCTCGTTAGCCCTGCAAGGGGGCAATCTGCCTACGTCCTGAGGAGGACCTCAGCTGCCACTGTCCAGAATCGCTTTGGCCCGGCAGATTGAACCTCGGGATTAAAGGGTGGGCTCAGATCTGCGCGCCCTGTGTCTCACCTAAAAAATCCAGTGCGCAGGTTGGGAGGTCTGAAAAGAAAAGAGGCCTCCCCCGGATCTTCGTACGCGAAGGCTGGCCAGCAAAAAAAAAAAAAATTCCTATTTTCCTACATTGCAAGGAAACTTTTGGCAAATACTGCATATGGCAAAAATGCCAAGAAACCAAGCAGATCATCCACCACCAAATTGCCTGGTCTGGTTTCAGGAGTTCCCACTCATTTAAAAATCCACTTTATAACAGTGGGACTGGGCAGCAATTCTTCACATCTACTTAGCATGGAAACCAGAGTCAGATGTAAAGACTACTTCTTAGCTTATTATTTAAACTTCTGAGGAAAGAAGGGTCTTTTTCATGATGATTTGCAAAAATCTGTGCAATTTTAAAAGGAAACACAGCTGATAATAGTTAGTTGATAATAGTTATGCCATCTATATGCATGGGATGTATTTCCTGGTCTTTTTGGCAAACTCATCACTATTCTACTGAGCAAAAGTGCATTTGCATCAAAGATGTCTCAAGCCCCTAACAGCCCAGCACACCAAGAGCTGGTCTCACACTCCCTTCCAACCCCAAGTGCTGTGAGAAACAAAGCAACTTGATAAATTAACAGAAGATCTTTCAGAGAGGCAATCCTTTCTAAATATACAGAAGGGTGTTAGATTTAAACAGGCCCTGAAGCTTTGAGATGCCATTGATTTTAAAGGAAGAAAGGCACTTAGATAACCACAAGGCTAAGATTTTTTTTGATTTTTTAAAAATTTTTTTTTAGATTTTATTTTCATAAAGCTCTTATTTCTGGTTGGTGAGCTGAAATTCTGATTTCCTACAACAGCTGGTAAAACTGAATTAGTAGCATTTAGTAAACATTTGGCTTCCACTGGCAGACAGAACAGCTGATAAAGAGATGCTTCCTGCTTGCTAAATGGGATGAGACCCATATGTCTAATCAATTACACAAATACCACAATACCTTGCTTCAGTATGTGTGGAAAAAAATTCACTCCATTTCACTGTAATTATTTTTACCAAGTAGTTTATCACCACATAAAATTACCTCTGGTGCTGGCTAATCCTAGTGGAAACACTGTGAATATCACTTAGGCAAGTCTCGTGCAGTGAAAGTGCAATTATGCCGCAGGGGTTGTGCATTCCCCATTACACCAGCACACGAGCAGCAAATGCCCAGGCGTAAACTACCCTATGGGATTGCATTTTTATGCCAGCAGATTTAGTTCACTTGAAGTTTCACCTGCTCCCAAATGAAATGAGTACAATTTTGCATTTATTTTTGTCACATGGCTGGACCATCCCTGTTTGAGCTGGAGCTCCAGCTGCCTCTGAAGAGTGTGAGGCAATTCCTTTCATGAGGAAATTCAGGTCCTTTCTTCTGAACACAGGCTTCCTTCACATGTCATGTGACTGCAGTAACTTCCATCAGCAAACAGGAGGTTCCTCCACTGCCTTTAAAAACTTTCCAAGAATTATGGGCCAGATTCCTGGAAAAGGTGTTGCTTAGATCTGGAAAAAACAATAAAAATTGAAAAACAAAATAACAAAAAAAAAGCAAAGCAATTGGTTCACTCCAGGGAGCATGTTTTCCCAGACTACAAGACTTCCAGCTGTACCACGATGGCCTTCAGGCTTTCTGGTGCGTGGTACCTCATGGCCTTTGGCAGATCTTCCCTGTGATCAAGGAAGCTGCCTTCTGCCTGACCTGCTGATTTGTAAGAGGACAAAGTGCCCATGTGGCGTGGGGTGACCGTGGCCACCTGCCAGACACCCACCCAGCTGCTCTCTCCCCCTCGTCAACAGGACTGGAGGTGGAAATAAGATGAAAAGCTTGAGGTTTGAGATAAAGACAGGAAGGTCACTCAGCAATAATCATCATGGCCAAAACAGATTCTAGGAAAAATAATTAATATCCAATTAAAATAGAGTTGAATGGTGAGACACAAAGAAAAAACGAGAAGACCTACTCCTTACCCTCTTCTTCCAAGGCTATTTCACTCCTTCATTCCCACCCCCTCTACCTCCTCCATGTTCCAAGTGGCATGGGAGTGGTTGTGGTCAGTCCATAGCAGCTCCTCTCTCCTCCTTACTACTCATGTTCCAGTATGGGTCATTCTCATGGGTTGAAGTGATGCCTTAGGTTTAAACTTTTATATTTTTCAAATCCGGTACTGCTATTGTAACTCTGAAGTTTCCTGTAGCTTGTTAAGTGCTGTTCTCTTGTGCTAAGATAGACATAACAAAGCCTCTCCAGCTTGCTCTCCAAGGACACCCAGACTGTCCTAGGCCCAAGAACTGTAAACCATCATCTTGGGGAGAGGGGGGCAAGCTTGGGGAAATGACATCATTAGCTAAAGTTCTAATTGGTGAATTTATGCTGATATAAAAGTGCGAAGAACTCATGACCTGTCGTCCATTTTGGGATCCACTGAGGCAGGACCCTCTGGAGCCCAGAGTGTACCTCTGAAGGCCTTTCAAATAAATACCTCCTTTATTCCTGTCTAGTCTCTCTTTCCAAGTGGCTATTTAAGGCATCAGAAGTCCCTCAGGATAAACTTGCAGCATGGGCTTCCCACAGGCTGCAATTCCTTCAGGGCATATCCATCTGCTCCACCACATGGACTCCCATAGGCTTCAGTGTGGATATCTCCTGTGCCATAGGCTTCTCCACAGGCTGCCCTTTCTTAGATAAACTTTCACTGAGACACCAAGAGCTGCTTTTTGCCAGAGCAGCACACCAGGGAGTCCCTAGTCTTACCAGCTTTAAAGTGGGCAGTGCCCCATCTTCAAGCAATCCTCCAGACCTTCACACTACTCTTACGGGAAAAATGCTCCAGAGCCAGATTCCACTAACAAAGGCATTCTTCCTATTTCTAGCCTAGGAAGACTCTTGGGTAGCTTGTACCCATTTGATTTGCGTCATGCACTTAAAATAGCTCATTTTCCTTCATGAAAATTTGAATCTACTGCTACAATGTCTGTGTTGGCTGTGGTTACGTTCTTTCTCAACACTGGTCTTGTTAAACATCTGTTTTGCAGGACTTCCCCATTTCTCTGACCATCCCAGTAACTCTTCTGTACAGCAGATCTTTTAAAATCAGTTTTCTTGAGAGCTGTTGTATTCATCAAAAGGAAGTCCCGTCAGAGCCTCGTCCTCCCACACTAGCACATTCCTCCTACTAAAAATGGACCAATTAGCAAATAAGAGGTTTTCCCCCGTTTTTTTTTTCATAGTAGCAGCTCTAAGTTGTCGAAGAGATGATTTGCAGTATATGTTTCCTTCTCTCCTCTTGAGTCACGTCCAACTAGAACTCCCATGGAAGCAGCTGAAATCCTGTTACTGGTGCCTAAGGGGGATTTACAGTAATCCCATTTCTTACTCCAGCCATCAAGGTAGTTGCTGTAGGAGATGTAATCTTCCCTGGCACTGACAGTATTTTCTAATGTTGTCATCTCCAAACATTGCTGCAAATGGTCCTGTTTTTACACCAGAGTCCCTCCTAAAACATTATTAATGGGCTCTGTTCCAGCTGAAAGCATTGGGACAAACCATCTGCTCATCCATGTGACCTTGCTTATCCATGGATCCTGTTGCTGGTCACCACACCCTCTAATTTACATAATAATTTCCAAGATTAAAAATACTACCTATTCCAGAGGTATATTGTAAGATGTAAGGAAGATGTATTTCCTTTGTTTACATAGTATTTTTATATTAAAAACCAATATGGGTCAATCAGATGTAATTACTTCCAGAAAAGCTGTTACGTTTTCTCCCATTTTCTTTTCACTTCCTTGTACTCATTCTTCCCATTTATTCTGAAACCTGTCATCATACTGAAATCAGACTAAAATCTACCATCTACCAGAGACCTTTTACATTCCTCCGATATAAAATATAGTATCTATGTTATATATCATTGAAATGCAAGACACATAAGTCTCTTTCTTCCTTCTCCACATCCCAGTTTGACTGATTTAAACATAATACACTTTTTTTTTAGACTGGGCCTTTGTTGCTCTTTTCCCTCCTTTCTGTTGAAGATTATTTTAATACCTTTGATTTAAAAACTAATGCCTCTGCTACTGTCATGTCATGGGAGGCCCTGGGGACTCCAGCTTCCCCTGCTCATACTGAATGTGCTCTACTGAAATGGAGAAACATATGGACCTTTTTTTGTATATCCATCTATTTAAAGTAAATGGATTAAAAGCTGAAAATTGAATCAAAGTTTGCTTTACAAATCAGTGTGCGAAACATCCTGATGATTACAACTAATCACTTTTGTTGATGCAGTAATTCTTGGCAAGAGGATGACTGTGACAGTATAAGTTAATCCTCTGTACCAATACAACTGGGAGCAGCGTTTCTCTAACAGATCTCTATCTGTATTTCATCATTTCCTGCAATGCCTCAAAGGGACTCCCTGCAGAACCCACACAGTTCAAGTAATTTGGCCTCCAATTTTATTTATACTTCTCTTCAGCATCCATCTTAATTTAACATCTCTTTTTTTGAACAATGCATATGTTTTAACAACATACATTCCAGTCTCATACAAGAAACACATTTCATCAACTTAAGACAGCTACCAAATATCAAAGGCAGAGGCAACCCCCAGAACTGATCTGTATGAGGTTTGGGGCTTTTGCTTCCCCAGTTTTGGGGATGTAAGTCCTATCACAAGCTCCAACACTTACTTAGGATCTCTCTTGCACCAAGTAAAATACACAATCAACCACAAAGATTTACAGAATTGCTCCCTGCTTTTCCTCTCCCTGCCAACTCAGGAATCCCAGTTCCTGGGCCAGTCCCAGGGGTGGCTTGCACAGAAGACCCTAGCATTCAGGGTCTTTACACCAGGACCACCCTAAAAAAGCTGCTTTCTGGCATTTAAGCTTACATATCCCATTCACAGCTGAACAAATGTTTAACATTTCTCTCCATCACTTGGCCTGTAGAGCCTGAGTGCAGGGAAAGATTTGGTCAGCTCATGAACTGCACAAGATCTTAACCTAATGGTTTGTAGCTTGGTCATTCTCTCTGCAAATAGGTACTGAACTGTCTCATTCTCCTCAGCCACCTTTACATGAAACCTCCCCATCCTGTTGGCAGCAGCTGGTCTTTTTTCTCCTCTCCTGCCTTTACAACACAGAGTCCTTTCTGAGGACTCTTTCATAGTCCCAAGCACCAATCCCAGCTATCAGGAAAACTACATGTGATCAGGGAATTGAGGCAATCTAAAGGCTCTTACTTGCCCCAGGTGACGTGCTGGAAGCTGAGCCAGGTGGGCAGACCCAAGGCTCATGCCTCGGTCCATCAGTTAGGGCAAGATGATGTCTGATCTAACCCATCCAGCCCTCAGACACTTTTCAGTTGCTGCTGAGACTGCAGAAGAGAATCCAGGAGCCACAGTTTGTGCCACACAGATGTGGACACTACTGATGTTCCGAACGTCACATCTCCTGCCACTTTTGGACAAAGTCACTGGGTTTTGTCACCACGTGCCATTAACCTTGAAGGCAAGGTGTGCTGTGCAGCAGCCCCATCTCTGCTGGCTCACACAGGGAAGCCAGGTTAGTGCTGTGGCTTCTGCCTTCTAGGTGCTTCCTGTAGATTGGGTTTAACATCCAAAGAACTGAGCCTTGCTTAGAAACACACTCAATTTCATAGTTGAATTGGCATGTGAAAGAAACTTTTAGCAACCACCTCAGAGTACCCTCCCAGAGGAGACCAACATAGCATGAAACCTCTGAGCCTTTCACACAAAGTGTAAACCCATTTCCCTGCCCTAGGTTTTTTGTGTTAAGAGCCTGCAAGTGAGAAGAGATAGCTACGTAAGTAGCTCTGTTTTACCAAGCCCATCACCAGCCTATCTGGGGCCATTGCAATGTACTGATTAAACACTCAAATCAGAGAGGGTTCCAAAACAATCACCTAAGGGCAAGGGGAGCAGTAAGAAAATTGCAAAAATGCTCCCATTCTGAAGAGAGGTATTATCCACATTTTATAGACAGTACAGCTAAGGCAGAAAATCCCTCTCAGTCACATTAAGCTTTGCTCCTGGCACTCATAATCTCGAGCTGTTTGGGCTGCACTGCATTCAGTGAGTCAGTAATCCCAGGGGGAGTTGAATCCCTCACACGGACCAGTATTTCTACAGCCAGGCAAAGGAACAGTGTTTAGTAACAGCCAAAGGTTTCTGTAAAGAATTTGTTACCAAACCTCTGGTACGTTAAATGTCTCTGAATATCTGCAGTTGTTCTTCTGTCATGGTGGCTCCTCCTTGGCCTGACACAGGATGGGGCAATGCATTAAATCTGTACAAACCCACAGAATTCAGGCAGAGATCATCAAAAGTGTTTTAATGATTAAACCATGTCAAACATTAACAATGAAGTATATTCAGATGAGCCAAGGTTTTATTTCTAGCACATTTAGACAGCCTATTTTGAACATTATAGCTGCTGTATTGAGCTACGTAAAGACTCTGCAAACCAGTACCTAGAAATGAAGACACACGCACAAGCTTCGATAATGTAAACATAACAGACACTGTCTCCTTCAAAACAAGGAATGAAAACCCACAAGACTATTAAGAGAACTTATTAATTCCTTAAGAGATGTGCAAAAATTTAAAAAAAGATTTAAAAACAATTAAACGTGTTAAAACTGGCATTTATATAAATATCAAAAAAACAAATAGTTAAACTTGAGCAGTGACCAGCAGAATGTCTTGCACAATTCAATTTCTCAGAGCTTATTGGACTCCACCATGGCAGATAGCAGAATACCAGCAACAGATACTGGCTTTGCAACTGACTCCTCATATGTGCAAGACAGAATTTTACAAGAAGGAGTAACTTTAACCAGCACTCAAACCAAATCCTTAGCTAACAAGCCAAAACATTACCAGTGATATACACAACTCACATTACAGAAACAGACATTTCCAGCACATTTCAGAAACATTTAAAAAACATTAGCTTTGACTTAAACTGTTTAAACTTGCTTGTTTGGGAAAAAAAACCCCATCTTTGTGTTAGGCACATTTTGAAAGTGAATGTATGCTACATGAAGAACAGTTCAGATACCAACTTAAATACAGACAATTCTATCAGAAAAGCATCTTTCTGGCTCCATTTTTAAATACACTTTTGGATATGTCACAGACTTAAACGGTAGCTCCTAAAATGTGGATATGGCTATGGTAATAACACTTGAAACTGCCAGTTTCATATTAAAAACCACTCTTCATTTAGCATTTAAGAATTCTCAGAAATAAGAAAGAAAAAAAAAGAAAAAAGTAAAAAGAATAGATGGGTCCACCCTGTATATGCTCTAAACTTTAGAGACAATATTTAAATCTTACTCGACTGTGTAAGCGCCAATTACTTTTACATTAGTGACATACTTCAAATAAAAAAATAAGATCTGTTAAAAAGGTAAAATAACTTTTCCATCTGTTTTGTGACTGTTGAGTCAATTAAAGCCAAATATACAAAACTAAATGCGCCATTTCCAATTTCACTGTATCGAGTAAGAGATACGTAGCATCATGTATCACATACAGAACAGTAAAATGATCAATGGATTCTTCTAAATGACTTTTTAATAAAAAGTCAATCAACTGAAAAGTTGAAACATACCCTAATTTTTAAACCAGTAATAAGCTTTGGGCCCTGCTTTTTAATTTAAGGCATGTGTGTTTATCTACTGAAACCAGCATCATACAAATTACCTCTACAATCACATGCATGATCTATAGTTAAAAAAATGGAGGTTTAGATTACAGTGTTTTCAAATTGTGAATCATAATTCAGCACCTATCATATTGACTAGTAAGGCAACAGCAGTGTCGGATAATATGATAATACTCCCTTCCACAGTCTATAGCAGGGTCAGTGACAGCCCAGAATTATTTTTAAACTTTAACCTACTTTTATGTTCTGTATACAGTTTCTAGGGTGTTTGCACTGGTTAAGTCCTACATAAATCACACTATTCTAGGCAGGAATAGTTACAGTAGCCATTAGAGTATTAGTGCACAACTCTCATTGTGCTTACAATCAGATGATTTTGTTGTTGGGGTTATCAAAATGGTTTTTCAGTTTGGTCTTCAATCCTTCCTTTGTTTCCTTTGTTTCACATTGTTCTCAAGGGAAGAAAAGCTGTTTGTGTACCCATTTGCAATGGCCGTGGAGCCATTCTGATACTCTTTCCTCCTCGATGATGCCTTCTTGTTGTAAGTCTAAAATACACGGAAAGACACATGGTTTTGCTTAATTAGATATAAATAACCACTTCCTCACAGTAGCTCTAGAAACACAGAGGTAAACTTGCATTCATCATTTTTAAAGACCTTGTGCCAGTGGTAAGAGTAACAAGCTCTACCACTTTTTGTGTATGAGACTATTCTACTACGCCTTTCATTCATCACAGCGAGAGGAGTAGCTCACTTGACAAGAAAAAGGCTTGGCAGTATGATGGCAGTGTTACGTTAATAGTAAATTAGAAACAAGGGAAGTCTTCAGTAGCAGACTATGGCATAAGAATATTCTCAAAATGACACATGAGGAAGGAGGTTTGAGGCACTAAAAGTGACAGTACCTTGAACAAAGCCAGAACAAGAGGTAGGCAAACAGTAACAGTGAGGGAAGTTCAGAGATAGAAATGTGAAGGGAATTTCCATAGGCTAACACAATAATAAAAACCTAACAGGATCAGGGAGACTGTCTAAAAAAATCCCAGACAGTAAAAAAATATACATTAGTTTTTTTCAAAGGGGCTCAGCTGCCTGACAAAAGCAAATTTCTGTGTGAAAGGAATTTAAATGGTTACAAGTTAAAATATGAGCAAAACTGACAAAGAAAATCAAGTAATATCTGGAATATACTATAATGTTTAACTAGCATGTTCATATGCAGCAAGTGATAGAAATCATGGGACTGATTTTAAGAAGTACCAGAAGAACAGCTAGGGAAGTCTGCTGTGTTTCCCCTCATGAATCATTCTCACCACAACCAAAATGCCCAAATCTCTCAAATGACATTGGAAACATGTAACAGAGTTTGCTTGTTTGGGGGCAGCAGGCTGTGTTGTTGGTTTGATTTTCTGCAGACAGTAGTACATGATTTTCTGTAGACAGCCATACATCTTTGTACAGAGCCCAGTTATGAACTTCTCAGAATAACACATACCAAGTCTGGATCTGTTCAAACATGAAATCAGCTTTGTAGAAACACAACTAAACCCACTAATTTTCCATATGAAAATAAAAATAAATGCCTGTAAAAGTGAACCAAATCCACATTTCTTCATGTTGTGAGTTTAGGAAGTTTCCCTGGATATAAAACAAGCATTTCCCCTTGTAAAAGCAGAAATGAACAATTCCTTCGGGTGCTTCACAGGTTCACATGCTGCTGGTTTATTTCAGACTGGAAAGCTGTTTCTTATATAAAGCTCTTCCTCTCCCTTACCTGCAGTTAAAATTGCAATAGTAAGCCTTATTTTTTTATCACGCTGGCTTACTAAAATTACTAAGCATTTTGAATTATGGGTACAAAACATCAGAAGATTTGAAAGTAGAGGGGAGATCAACAAGTGTAATACTTGAGGAACACATGGTTGTTAGTGAATGGTAACAAAAGGACATTTCAAGCATATCTTTCTGTAACAGCTTTCCAGTGAGATACAGCCAGATGAATGCTAGAAAGAGTTGATGAGTGTCACTTTTACCTGAATATAGAAATTTGTGAAGAGGATAATCAAAGAAATCATGTAAAAAATCTGAAAATACAGCCACCCCTGAGGAAATGCACATGGCCAAACAACACCACAGCTGGTCTGGAAGATTGTCAAGACAAACTGAATCTGGGGAGAGAAAACAAAAATAAGAGAAATGGAGCACATTAATGGAAGGAGGGAAAAAGCCATTAGTGACCAAAACCTCAACAGTTATTTCCAAAACAAGTAAAAAATATGCAATATTGTGTGTTTGACAAGTATTTTCTCCATAAACTTGAGCTACCAGACATTCAGACTGTGGTATCCTGTTAAGCTTGTTTATTTGTATTTTTCCAGTTTAGAATATTAGAGTAACCCATGCAGAATTGATATATAAATGTCCCAAGGAAGAAAGATCACCTTTTTCCTAGTGAGAGTTCATTGGGATTTGACTCTATCATCCTAATGGAGTAGATCTGCATCTCACTGCTTCAGCTGCAAAAGAACTGGGGTCACTTGGTCTACACGCAGACCCCTGCAATCCCTTCCCACAGACAAGAACTGTCTGACATATGGCTCCAGTGGAAGAATTTTTGGGGTAAAGGCTTCAGGGAAGCTGGGGAGCCAGGGAGGAGGATCAGGGTCCAATTATCATTCATTATCTCTTTTGGGAAAACAGGGTTTGAGCCTATTTGCTGCAGAGGGCCTTAGGCAAAATTCATCCTCACATGAAGGCTACCAGATTAGGGAATGTTTATTTAAAAAGGTAAAGACTGTTTGTTCTGCTCAGCTATTTTGCTGCCCTAACAGCTATGCATGCAGAGCAGGCGAGGAAGTGAAAGCAGCTATGACAATAGCCAGAGGAGCAACTGAAGCACTGAGACACTGCACTCTGTAGCACTTGAACAACCAGGATGAAGAATAGAGCCTAAATCTGGAAGGAAAAAAAACAAACCTCAAACCAAAGCAACCCCTCCATGCCTTCCATAAAAATAATGAGCCCACAGCTACAATAATTAGCCATTCTTCAGGAAGCAAAGTGCTAAAAAACCATGTTGAGAATCAACACCGAGAACTGCTGGCAGTAAATGTTATTAATCATCACCAGCAAATGTTATTAAAACTATTAACAGCTCTGAGAGGGTACTGGGCAGGGGGAGAAGGGGAAGAAGATAACAAAATAATTTATGTCTAGGTTTCAGTTTCCCCTCTACAAAATGGGGAAGAAGAACACTCATGCACATTTCCTTGTGGTGTTCCAACATGTTGTAGACATTGAAACCTGGTTCTTGTGTAGTACTACTACAGCATGTGCTGTGTTACTTAATTTCCCTGCTCTTGTCATCTCCAGTACACAGAGGTCAGGCTTCTTCACTGCACACACTAGAAACAATGCAAACGGATACAAGGAGTACAGCACAGAATTACAGGGGGAAAAATCCACTCATTTAAAGTGCAGAAAGAGAGAAGAAATATTGAACAGTTTTTAATAAACCATTTGCAACTGCATGCAAAAGTAGGACAGAAAAGGCATTGTCCCACAGGACTAGAATGGCCCTTGTTAGTTGTGGATGGCATTGCACTCGGTTTCTGGTCTGTCCCAGCCTGACCAAGCAAGCACAGGGAAGAGCAGGTGAGCCCAAGAGGGCTTGGAAGAAAAGCCTCTTCCCTGGCTGCTGAGTCCCAGAAATCCCAGCAATGCTACTCCCAGATACATATAGCCACACAACATGGTGAGGTGGAGAAAGATCCCACAGACCTCAGCACTGATTCATGTACCCCACCAGTCCCCAGCTGCCCACTGTCCTGAAAACAGAGCAAATGGACAGGCAGAAGCTGGATTTCTAAGGTGATGTAGGCACTACAAGATGTAGAAGGTACTAGCTCTCATTCTCCCTTCTTCTATTCCCTGCCAAAATTTCCTAACTCGGTAAAGACAAGATAACCTCCTCACGAATACAAGAACCTGCTGAAGCACTGAAGAGCAAATCACTCACCAGCTGCCCCTGAGTGATGTACTTCTTCCACCACAGATAAGGACGCATTGCTGGAACAGCGGACAATCCGTAGTAGGAGTACATGAGGACATGGATAAAGCTGTTCAGTGTGGCACCAAAGTAAGCTAAAAAAAGGGCAAGGGAAAAAGAAAGTACGTTGTATTACCAAGGAGGAACATGCTGTTTCATGGAAGCTACAAAAATAACAAGTTCAAAATGTTTCTATTTAAAATATGATTTCTCATAGAAGAAAAGCAAGAGGGTTTTTTTTTTACCCTGTTTTTTATTCTGCTCACCCAATGGAGTAGCTGAGCTGCTTTGCAGCTTTGTGCTTTTAACCAACCTTCTGGTTTTGTTTCCTCAAGTTACTCTTTATCACATCTACATTGTGGTTTCTCAAGGGAATTGAGGAAGCTGAATAAAAGGAGAAATGTTCCCGCACCAAATAATCAATAGCTTCACCCATCTACTTTTAGGTTGATTTCACTTCCATCCAGGTAGGAGCTAATTTTGTAATTTATAACCAAAAGGTTCAGATACCTTCAGAAACTGCATATTAGCTACTTTATTTGTCCTTGTTTAAGCACCTTTAGTTGTTAAAGAAACTTCTAAATTAACACCGAACTGCATAGAACTGTGATGACACAACAAAACATAAAGCTTGGAAGAAGAAAAACACATGACTGGAAATAGCACAAAAGTGTTTTTGAGACCACATGAGCACAAGATAGATTCTAAGTATATGCAGTTTTGACTGCTGTATGAACAGAGACTGACTTCCCTAGAAGAGAACGTGTTTCCAGATGCAGACTTTTTATAAGTTCAGTATTACTCGTTGTGCTGACAACACAAAACAAATACAAGTTTCTATGTTGTTTGGCTCAGAGCGCAGACTCCTGAGGAATGCAGCCTCTTGGTCTGCACTGCCAGTAGTTCACATCCACTGGGTTTGAAAAGGTTTCTCTTGAATGGAGTGGTCCACAAAGCCAGTATCTATAAGCTGCACATCTGAACCACAACTAAGCCATGCAAATGCAGTTAGGAAACTAGATGCCAGCTAAATGCAATGAAAGTAAAGAAATCAAAGCCAGATTGCCAAAGGTTAGCAGGATTTAGACAAGAGAGACATGAAAATCTTCCATGTAAGATTCATTTGTTCACGTTCATTAGGGCTCAGGGGACAAGATCTTATTGAAATAATTTGTTGTGTCTACTGGTATAATGAGATTAAATTAATAAAGTCATATCTTAAGTGAACTTTACAGATACAAGGACAAGAGTCACTCTTAGCTGTCATACAGCTGAAACAAGCTTCTGGCCTGACTTGGAAAAGAGTATTGTTTCATCAGAGGGTCTGTAACTACAGCAGAAATACAGAAACAAGGTTGATGGGTCTGATCTGGGCTACTGCACCTGATAAATGTCGCACTGCCACACAACTTCTTCAAACTACATAGACATTCCTTTCCTAGAGGCTGTGCTGGCAGCTTAATTCCTGCAACCATCTACAACAGTTGCAAAGCAGCTTAATATGGTACAGAACAAATCCTGCAGCTGAAGGTACCAAAGATGTTTGGTTTGATCAAAAGACCACCAAAACAAAGCCCCTGCTGCAGAAGTTCCCCCACCATAACCCAGTACTTACAGTGACCACAAGGCACCCAGTTCATAACAAACCACCAGATGTTCAGCATTGTTGCATGGTGGTAGACATGCAGAACTGTGATCTGATGATTATTTTTCCTCAAAATGAAAAAGAAGGTATCCATGAACTCAATGAGTTTGGAGAAATAGTACCACCAGAGGACACGTATGATCTGGAAAGGAGGAAACAAGTTTTAGAAGCATTGCACATTGAGGGGGCTTTTAACTCTACATTGCACAAGTAATTAAAATCCAGATTCTGTGCTGCACTACTTGGATTGAAGATACTACTGGAATCTTCTGTAATACTTCTCCCTCAGGTTTCTCCATAGGAGACCGAGGTACAAACCTATAGCTACAGCTGAAAACAGAATGACAAAGACTGTTTTATGAGGCTACTGTTGTGCACCTGGGTTGTCCTGGGAGAAACAAGAAAACAGTTAACCAGAGGTGGTGCTGCAGTGCTCTCTGTAAAAGAGGTCAGAAGTGTGACCAGAAGAAATCATCACCACATCTCAGAAAGAGAAGGGTAGTCACAACACAGAGTGGTTGGATACAGTCTGAAGACCAGGTCTTCACTTTTTGATCTGAGAACATTTGAAAATTTGCATATAATTACTCACAAAAATACCAACTATGAATATATCATAGATTAACTATTATGTCTGACAGTGCATTGTCCATTGTATCACAAAAGGAGGAAAAAAGCTTATAGTTTAAGCAAAATGTCCATAATCAACACTATTCTGCTCTCCACTTAAGTGGACAATTTGAAACATTACCAGCTCTAAGTCTCCATTACGGTACCTTCATATCAGCCTCTCCTCCACTGTGTGTATCCTGACAGAAGAAATTGTATCCTCCTTCCAATACTCCCGTCACCAGCTGAGCAAATAAAAAAAAAATGAAGTGTTATTTGGGGAGAAGGCTGAACTCCAGGGCATCTCCACAGTGGCTCTGCCCAGACATCTGGTGTCAAGAGATTCCTGGGCATCTGAGGGTGGCATTACGTTGAATTCAAGTTCCAAGCAGTGATCAAATCATAGCGAATGGTGAATTAATAAATTCTCCCAACTGGAGTATACCAGAATAAAAATAGGAGGTATCATTTTATCCCCACTTATCACACATAGTGTGAGTATTTTCAGAGTCCCATTTCAGACAGATTCTCAAGAAATCTCCTTCTTTGCTGATGATCTCATTGTTGGAGAAAGTAAATAACCAAAGTTCAGTAAATACATTTTTCTTCTGATTACTTCTGGAAATTGTTACATCTTTAAGAAATTTTATACTCAAGAGATGTGACTAAAATTTTTTCAACCATGTGACAGAGTGTATGTTCAGCTTTGCTATACTTAACAGCTAACAACAGATGTTTTGTTGCATTGCCATTCTTCAACATCTTTTTAAGTAATTCACTAATCCCAAGCATATTATATCCTTCCCAATATAAGTGACTTCCTCTGCAGGATATGCCACTGACTTCCTGGCATAACAAATAACACCTGAAACATAATGAAATCACTATTAAGAGTAATGTCCAACTATTAGTCATGAAAGATGACAGGGTGCCTGCTGTGGAGGGGCTGGCTGAAATCTCTAGAGAAACAAGATCCATGCTGGATGTTCACACCTCATCCTTTCACAGGCAGGAGATGGTAGGACAGGTTGAGGATGGAGTGGGAGGAGGGAGAACATGCAAGGACATGAACAAGATCCCCTTTAATATCTCAACAGAAGGGCTCACTGGACATTGTTTATAAAGATGTTTTTCCTCTTGGGAATGGCATGAGGAGAGGAGTAACAACTTCAGGTGACTCCCAAGTGAAAAAAAAAGAATTGTGAGGTATCTCAAAGAGCATCTGAAAGGCAGAAGCAAGTTGTACGTTTTTGGCCTTAAAAAACAGCTTTGCAAAGCCACATGGAAACTCCCTGTCATTTTAAACGATCATCTGATTAAAGGACTACAATAACTGGTATGACTAAATGCTGCTCAGAACTGTGAACAGGAAGCTAATTTTAAAAGGTTCAATAAAGATTATCACTTAAATGATCTACCTTTTCCCAATGTTATTTTTTTCATGCCTCATTTTCCCCCTAAATGAGCTTTTAAAACACTGTCAGCCTAGGTCATTATTTTTGACCATCTGAGATAGAATTATTGCTGCAATTTAGGGGGAAAAATGTACATCTAGCTATATCATAATATATAGACCTGGAAGTATCTCATGTATTAGAGATAAATCAATCTCTACCCTGCAGCAGCAAGGGCAGGGCAGCCATGCACATCAGCAGCGGACCCAGGCACTTCCCCTACCCAAGCTACAAAGGCAATGCAGCCATGGAAGGATCCCTGTCCTGGCCCCAGGACTGTGCAGAGGCCACCAGTTTAAAAGTGGCACCTTGCTAAAGGACCAGCTATGCCCCAGAGCTAGCTTTGCACCAAGCCACTTTCAGGCCACTGAGGGAAAGACTACGTGGCCTTGCAAGTACCCGCCAGTCCCTCAGACAGAAGACCACATTGTGCTGTGATCACGTTAAGAGCTTACAGATGTTTTCATACAGTTCTCATAGTTCAAGGAAGTGTTAGGAATAGAAGTATAATCACGTTGTCTATATTGTAATTAATCCAAACAACATCCATCATTAATTCTGCACTCCATAAACTCCCCAGCAAGGGCTGGCATGGCAAATCCACAGAGCTTCCCCTGCAAGGGGTACAGGTTCACCACCTAAAACGTAATCCAAAGGTGTCTCCATGGATCCCACCTCTCTAAAGGACAATGGCATCAGTGTGGCTATGAGCAGTGGCTTCAGCTCAACCTCAGTCCTCCCTTGTTTATAAAAGAACATGTTATTGTATGCTAGGAACTGCAAAACTCTCACAGCCACAAATGATATAAGCAAAGCAACATTTTAAAGAACGGCAGCATCTTTTATCATATAAATAGTTAGTGTAGTTACAAAAATAATTTAATTCTCCACTTTCCAGAAGTAAATTGGTAAAAAGCTGTTACAGCTGCCCACAAACTGCTGTTGCTGCCCACAAACCTTACTTGGTGCAACACACAACATGTAAATAATCTTTTTCCCTATGTAGCTAGCTGCTCCTTTGCCTGACACCACTATTTCTTGCACCCACAATGCTTTCATCACATGCTGGAAGGCTTCAGAAAACAAAACCAATAGATCACTCTGAAACATGACCATGAATGGCTCCCAAATGGCTCCATTATGCATGAGTGTACAGCCCCAGGAAGCTGCTTCACTGTCACCACAAAAGCGATAAGGAGGGGTCACAAACTGCGAGCAGTGTGTTTCAGTCCTTGCTCACACTTGTGGTCTGCTCCCTGGATGGCCAGTGGTTCCAAGCCCTCCTTACACCACTGTACAGTAGGTCTGACACTTGCCCAGGAACAGAGTGGTGGCTCCTCAGTCAACACAACCTTGAGACAACCTTTCCTTGCCACTGTCTCTAGGAAGTCCTTCGTCTTCAGGTTGGCAGGAGTCCAGGCCTGCTGATGGCACTGCTGATGAACAAGCACAGGCAAATCTCCTCTCGAAAAATTAATGTGTCCAGAAAAGGCCAATTATAACCATTTTCACTTGAGCAAACCACCTCATGTGGTTTCTAAAAAGCACAAAAAGACAGTTTCTTCATAAGCCAATCAAAATAGTACTCAAACTCAATGTTAAGTCACTCAGCTCAGGGGGAAAATCTGCAGCTCAAGGTTGTATTTGTGCTGAAACAACCCACACTTTCTTCCTCTGCAATGAAGTTTTCTTTTTTCATACTGCTTTCATTTTGTAACTCTATTGCTGAATTCTTTAAAATGCTGTGGCACATGGTTTTTTATCAACTCTGCTACCAAAATAAGTTAAGAAACTAACACTACTCTGACTGGGCTGGAGGAGAGGTGTTACTGGGGAGGTTATTTTTTTTTCTTATGATCAAACTGAAGTCTGAGACTCACTGGAGAGGGGCAGATAAGGGACCTAGCACTGCATCACGCTATCAAGGCGTGATGGGTTTACAAGGTTCAAAACAGAGCTAGATTAGAGTGAAGAGAAACAGAAGTTCACGTCTGATCAAAGAAACCGAATGCCTGTAGAGATATGGAACTTTTATCTTTACATTAATGCAGCCACCCCAAGGCAGAGATAAGTGCTTCAGGATGGCAGAGAAAGAAAGAGGAGAGGAAAGAGCAGCCTAGCTGCCACCAATGGCTCATGTGACAGCACCTCTGCACAGAGTCCCCTACTTCCTAAAACTTTTCTTACAGCACATGCAACACCTCCCTCATCAGGAAAATCTAAGACTTTTCTCAGGCAGATTCAGTAGGGAATTAATTTTTCAGATGAAGAAAAAAAGACAGTAAAGAAATAATTAAAGAAAGTTAGTTACTTCATTACTGACCAGTTTTCTCTAATGTAAGGTCCAGATAATTTGGCTAGTTTTGCTAACAAACACCCCCAAAATATCACAGGTCTGTGTGCTGTGTAACTGGGTACCTGGCACTCTCCCTTCTTTGCTAAATTACCCAGCTGAGACTCAAGCAGAGAGGCACGGGCCCTACTCATGACCTGTGATCCTGGAGCAGAGCAGCAACACAGGTGGAAGCAGTGCTGCCGCTGCTGTTCCAGCTGCTCCTGCAGCTCCTTCAGACACGGCCGTGCCAGCCAGCAGGGGATCACCCCATACCCTATAACTCCTCTGCCAGCCCTGCTATGCACCTTCTCCAACACACAGGAAGCCACTTCTTGCTCCCCTGCCCAAGACACAGGACTGTCATTTCTTCCTGAAGTCCAAGCACTGTAGATTTTTACAGAATAAAACATTGTTTGTCCCTAAAGAACATCTTGTCCTCTGGAAGTATGTGACAAATCAGCCTGGAGAAACCTCTCCAGCTCCCCCAGATCTGCCTTGCCTTTTATATTGCCTGGGACAAGTCTAGTCCAATTCTCTGCAAGTACCAAAACCCAGCCAAGTCACTACATACCCAAATAAAAAAGGTATAGCAAGCACAGACAGAAACTATTAGAATTCCACACAAGAGCCATTTTAGACCAAAGTACACAATACCTAGAATTACACAAATCCTATGAAGCCAAATTCCCCCATGTTATTGCTTACAGGCATTCAGACATAAAGGTCAGAAAAACAAGCAGGTCATCCTTTTCATCCCAGTTGGGAGGACGCCTCAACTTATGTTTTGGTCACATAATATGCAAACTGAGCTGTGATGCTGTGAATCATGACCTGAATCACCATAGCTATAACTCAGGAAAAACTTCAAAGTAGTGTTTCAGGTGTATTGTACACAAGCTATTAAAGCAACTTCTTTTCAGACACGCTACTAAACAAGTTCATAAATGATGACGTTTTAGGATTTTCCTCACAGTAGGATGGAAAAATTTTAATCCAACAGAAACTCAAAATGACAAGGAAGAGAACAGGGGGTTACACAAGTTTTTTGAATGCTGTTCTTCAGCATTTTGTCTTAAAAGTAATTTAATGTACTATAAAGTACTACTGCTATATGGCTAATCCTTCAAAGGAAAATTTCCAAGACTGATGAGATACGAGCAAGGTTATCACATGCTGTGCACCAACAGAGGTAACTGCACAGGTATTTCAGACAGAGAACATACCTGAAGGTGCAAGAACTCATTTTTTCCCTATGCCCTCGGCTCTTTCCCTGCAAACACCAAGCAGTGTGGTGTTATGTCACCATTATGTCAGCAGTTATGTCTACTTTGCTGCATTTTTGGGGGATTGGTCCCTTGTTGCAGAGCATCACTTGCCCTCAGATCCAGCTTGTAAGTGCTGCCAACCACATTGCATTGCAACTATCATGCGTTTAATAATCTTCATAATGCTCTAGCTTCGCATAAACCCATTTACAGGAGAAGTATATTTACAATACTAATGAACACTTCCATATGGGTAATATTAGACTAGGAACAACACTCACTTTAACATAAAGCATTTCATTATATAGGAAGGAGTGGTCTTAATGTTGACTGTATTTGAATTGTGTCATTGCTCCCCAATATAAAAGCTATTGACCTGGTTACAAGTATGAGGACTTCTTCAGCATATAATGAACAGTCCTCTCCTGGTAAACAGAATGAGAAAAAGGCATTTATAGGATCAACAGTTTAAGTATTTTCTCTTGTTTAAATTTACCAGCAGGTTTTGTAACACAGCAGAATGTTACTGTAATTTAGAAACTATGAGTATTATTCCAAATATTCAAGGAAGAAAGATTGGTTATCCTGAGAGTTTTATCCACACTTGGTACAAGTGAAGGAAAGTCTGCACTTGTAAACTCTCAATAACTTAACTGGACATTAAAACAACAGATCACTACATAACTGTAAGTAGTATCTGCATAAAATAATCCAGATGTATACTGAAGTCAACATCAACACACATTTTTTCTGGCTTATAATACCCTGACAAGGAAGTTAGAAATGCAAGCACATCAAGAACACAAGTAGTTCCAAGTACCTACTGAATCTAAAACTGCTCCCAACTGAACAATTCAGTATCAAAGTCCTTAATAACCCAACTCAGTAATTTTTGAGTAGACAATTCACTACAGAAGAGAAATAACATTGAACTTAAATCACTTAATCTCTAAACACTCACCTTGTAAAACACTACAGAATAAACTACAAACTTAAAGGAGAATTGCAGCTTGTATATGCCTTTAAGCACATCCAAAAAAAAAAAAAAAAAAGAGATTAGTAGTTTTAGCCCTAGGCCCTAGGTTGTATTTGAAAAGACTGTTGAAAGAATTGAAAAGAGGATGTTGAAAATGAAATATCTCCTTACAGAAAGGAGAAATACTTTGGTTAAAAGCGTGCCAGATATTCTGTACATTAAAGCAAAACAGTAATTTTCTGACCACATTGTTATTTACACTACCATAGTTCTTCATTTTCACTTGAAGAAAAATATACAGTTCTGAGTAAAAGCAGCTGAAGAGCTCTCTGGGAAGTGGAAGACTTTACACTGCCTAAATCTTTATGTTTTTATGAAAGGAAATAAGTCCATAGAAAGTTCAATTCAGTTTGAAATATATTTGTATGTTTAGATTTTAAGTTCAAAGAAATACATGAATCACAATGGCACTGTTTCAGCAACTTTTTTTTTTCCAGCAAAACTAAGAGGATGCAAAAGAACCTATTGCAAGCTTACAGAATCAGATGCAAGAAGTGTGTGCATGATTAAACACAAGTAAATAAAACATGTTTTGCCCTTCAGATAAAGCCACAGTTTTGCTAAAGTACTTTGTACAGTGCACCAGCACAATCACACTGAGCAAGGAGAAGTTACTGAAGGAGTAGCCAAGTTCATGGTGAAAGATCAGGCCTTCACTTGCATCCACTAAGAAAAGTGCACTTGAAACATCGCTAACCAAGGTCAGCAAGAATGTTTAAAGCAAGGTTTGTTTCACACCATCCTTAGAGGTAACATTGCAATCAGGGTTTTCTCCCTAGAGAAGTGACATTGAAAATGGTTGCAGCATTTCTGCAGATGCTTCCCCAATTCAGGAGCACTGTGCTCAGAGATTATTTTCAACACGAGCCAATGTAATTAAAACAGACACTGCAAAATAAGCCTGACCAACCCTTTTTCTCTTACCTCATAAAACATATACAGAGAAAGCAGTGTAAGTCCAAGGTTGTAGATCACTAGAATACCCCTGCATGAGAATGGCTGCTTATTCCGCATGTACTTTGGTCCCAGCCATACGATTAGTAAGTACAAGACTGAGAAGATAAAGGTAGGTGTATAGTTCTCCAGAAGAAGCCATCCTTTTACTCTGGGGTCTGAAACAAATGAAAACATACAAACACTTAGATTTTATAAGGAGAACAATTCAACACATCTAAAAATAGCTGTACCCAAAATGCTTTCAGTGCTGGAATACCAAAGAAAGACAAAGAAAGTGCAGCAAGCCCTTTTATTAAGGGCCATATTGCTAATTTCAAACAATAATATTTTATTTATATATTTGTTAAAGAAAGTAGAATTAATTCTTTTTCTAAGGCAAAAATATTCTTATTACTGCTATTATTTTTAAATACTCATTACCATTCACAATTGCCATCCACTTGAATACCACAGATAAGCTTAAAGAAATGCTTCAACAAATCTCTCCCCTTTATTTTCTCAAACCAACCCTTCCCAGTGATACACACCTTATTTCTCAGAGTCAGCAAATGTAGGAGTGAAGCAGATACCTCTGTAGTTATTGGTGGAGGATCCTGATAATTATTTTCCAGTCAATACTAATACAATTAGACTTATGTATGTGCTATTAGAAAGAATTAAATTTAGGAGTCCTTGTACAAGCAATGGAACACAGAGCAGTCAGTCTAGCCCGAGTAACCAGTCCAGTTGGCAATGCTTTGACTTCTCAGGAAAAGCACATAAACCACCCTGAACCACAGAATTTTAGGGGAACACTTGGAACAATTGTGTGATCCTTTTGAACCACAACTGTGTTGTCCATATGTGACAAATGCACACTATCTCACTCCTCTCACTAAAGTCAGCCCAAAGTACTGAAACCAAGTTAACCAAACTATACATGAACAATTCATGTATTGCTGTCATTCAGAGTCTTGACTTTATTTTAGAGGAGTCATACATGGATCCTGAATGTAAGAAATGAGGCCTTAAAACTGTAGGTTGGAAAGTAGGTAGGCAAGCCAGGGAATTGTTTGGATTTGCCACCTTTATGGCTCATTATTTTTCACACACAGCAAATAGAGACCATATGCCAGCACACACAATACGTTATATCAGAACATCCATCTAATTTAAACAGGTTTAGTATGAAGAGAGGGGCAACAAGGGCACTGAGATACTAATAAAAGCAAATAGAAAACACACTTAAGAGAATGAGAGGCTTGTTCCACCTCCTGTGGACTTTGGCCTGTAAAGAAGTGGCATCACTGGATCTTCACTGGGACAGAGAAAAGGCATTACTGCAGCAGTCAGAGGAAGAAAGCATTTGCCACTGAGCAGCAGTGCTTTGCACACTCTGTGAAGGATGCAATCATTTAATTCCCCTGGTCAGAACCAGGTGGAACTGGACCATCCTACCCAAGCTCTCAGCATGAGGCCACCACTTGTCCTGGTCCTACGGCCTCTTCCTTCCTCACACTAACCAGGATTGCAGTTCTCCACCTGCAGAGTTTTTCCCAGGGCAAAACCAACCAAAACTATTGCTTCTTTAAAAAAGAATGGTTTCAAAGAAGCAGTGTTTTCCAAAAACTACAGATATTGTTAGTGAAAAATTCCATAGGAGCTCTAGTTATGAAGACAAGAGTATTTTTTACTTAATTAAATACAAGTTAAAGTGGTTTTTTTTAGAATAAAAGCTCTTACTAGATTAAACAAAAAACCAGCAAAGATCTGAGTGAGGTAAGTCACTCACTAAGACAAACAACATGAGCCTAACTGATCGAAGAAGAATGACCTCTTCGGGTCAAAAGATCAGAAGCATTGAATAGACTCTGATTTATCACACTGTCATACATTTTGGTGCTTTGCAGATCCTACACAAAGTAGTCACCTGTCAACGTCAAGTTGGAAGAAAAATGTTTCTTATGTTCTAGTAAGATCAGTTTTATTTATGTGTTAACTTTAGAGAAATCTTACCTCTGGGTCCAAGCCAAACATCAAAGTAACTATTGATTGTTTTATCCATAAGTTCCATTCTACAACCTACTGGAAAGAAAAGGAGACAGTTAGTTCTTCGTCTCAGGAAAATAATTTAATCATCTAAACACATTCTGTTAGGGTTCACAAAGAAAATACTAGTATGCAAAAATTCCAGCAAACATAACGGGCTTTCTCAGCATATAAAGCTGGGCTTCCTCAGTACATAAAGGTTATTCTAGTCTTAAGAGTCATTGGTGTATGAACTACATTTCCCACTGAAGTATTTAATCATAGTTACAGATGCACAGAAGCTTAAAATAATGAGTTCAGATTAATCTGAAGTTCTTTCTCATTCTGTATTTTGTACATGCAAATAGAAGATGGCATCTTGAAAGGTCCCTCAATGAGGAGAAGGACTAGACTTTTGAGAATGCCATGAATACTGAAATTTTCAGATAAACACTAGGAAGCTATTTTAACAAAGAGTCTCAAATAACTAGCAAGGCTAGTCAGGGAGATGGAGGGAAGGAGGAAAAGAGTAAAAACTGGCTCTGCTATCACGTGCAGATAGGTGACTGATTACAGCTGTGATTAACAGCCCATAAAACCAAGAGATCAACAATCACTGAGTGATAGAGAGGGCTGCAGAGGCCAGGGAGAAAACACAGCACCTCATGGCATGAGCATTGCCAGTTCCAGAAACTGCTTACTGGTAAGACATTACCAGATAAAATTCATCCAACATCAGTAGAGGGATTCAAATGTCATCTGTCAGCTCTTCAAGTGGCCACTATTTACTGGTAGCACCTGGTCTGCACACTGAGGCACTCACTTTGAGGTACCTTGCTACAGTTAAAGCAGGAAAGAAGCAACAACACTGTCCACGAGCAGGGACAACTGTGCACGATGCCATTCTCAAGAAAAGAGGAAGTAATTTTCTTCTTGATTAAGAAAAAACCCCAATCCTTCCAATTTCCTATCTTCTTTCCAGAACTGTACTGAACTTTCACAAATAACATTTTATCCACTTTTAATAGAATGGTTTTCACTTCTTGGTGTTTCTCCTTTCCTAAAGTACTAATATTAACAACAATTTTTAGTTATGGGGAAATAACATAAGCAACACAAGCACACCCCCAGAACCAACCAAAACAATTACACAAGCTTATACGTAGTTGCTAAGAAAAAAGAAATTAGTATATCTTTTTTTTTTTTAGTTCTACCAAAAGAAACCTCTCTCTTCCACCTGTGAAAACCCCATCTCTAGGGGAGTTTTGATTTATGCAAGTTAAATTAATCATACATCCTCTGGTTTTAGTCAGCTGGGACTGAAACCTCCATCTCTTCCAGGTCCAACAAGAGAAGCCAAGCAGGATGCAAATTATGTTCTCCCCCATCCAAAGTGGGTCTGGGAGCCAGTGCTGGAAGGCCTGCAGGGGCTCTGACTTCCCATGGGACCAAGCAAACACAAGGGGCTTAGGTCATGCGTTTCCATGCTGTGGTCTTCTATATAAGCCCACATCCCTTGCACCGCAGGGCCCCAGGCAGGAGGCCGACAGGCTCCCCAGGGACTTCTGCCTGCACCATCACCCACTGCTCCCTGCAAGCCTCTCAGGGACACACAGAAGAGACTTTCCCTTCCATTTCATAGCGCCATGGACCACAGAAAGCCACTTAAATCTGGTCATCAGGCACAAGCAAAAGCGCTTGATCAAAATTACTAGAAGTGTTAAAAAGTATTTTGCAGCCCTGATTCATACTGGGTTTATTTTCTGACCTAAGAAGCCCAGCCCAAGTAAGCAAACACTTCAGAAGAAAGTGCATTTTTGGGATTACATCACCTCACCAGCTACGGTACTGCAAGTGCTTGTGTGAATGGCCACAGCACTGGCACACTGGTGTCCTAGGAATAAGAAAATATAACTTGTGTTGCCAGAAGTGTGAACAACAGCAAGGCTTTGAGAAATGAGTATATAATTACAAGGAGAAAAAAAAGATATCTAGAGAAAGCACCCTTTTTTTGTCACCCCACCTTTTTTTTTAATTTGTCAGCTATTAAATATCATCACAAAACCCACTCACTGGTGGATGATTTATTTTGTTGTTTGAGATCCCCACTTAATCAATTTGTTGCTCTTTTGATCCAGTACTGATTGGTCTAGTTATGCAGCACTGCATCAGCCAATAATCTGCATCTGACTTCAGCTACCCTTTTCACAGGCAAAGGCTTCAGATGGGAGAGGCTGGTATGAAACCAAAGGTTTGTTATACAAAAATTTACAAAAAAGCTCAATCCAGAACTGACACTGCTACATACATTGCTACACTTGCTGGATAATAAAAAATGCATATATGTAAATGAAACAACTAAGAAACCAGAAACAAACTCTGCCTAGCTATAGCAAAGACAGCAAGAAATGAAAGTCCATGTTGAACCCCTCGATAAAACTGGAAGAAAAAAAATCATTCCCAAGAGGAGGAGGCTTTCTGCAGAGGTCTCAGCCTTTTTGGGCTGGTACTCCAAAGCAGCTTTTTGTGCCAGCATTATCAGACAGCAGATTGTAAAAGACACAGCAAAGGAAAAACTACTCCTGGTGTCGATTTCCAGAATTTGCAGAAAAAGAAATTGTTTCAAAAGGAACTCATTTGTGTAACAGAAAAACAGAAGGAAACAATCTGCTTTTGTTCCAGAGGGGGTCATGTGAAAATGCATCAAGTCTCCTGCCAACAGCTACACAACATTAAACACTGCTTCAACAGCAGCAACTACAAGGGTTCTTTTTAAATTAGAATAGTTTCCCGATTCAGAGAAACATCGACTCCCAGAAAAATTAAACCAGTGGCCATTTGAAATACTGTGATTGGCAGGCATATTTCCCAATACTGAAAGTAAGCAAATTCTGCAGCTGACCGTATACATGAGCAGATCAGCAGCAATACTCCTTCACCTACAAGTCATCCCACAGAAAGCACACTCTTCACAGAATCATGGAATGGTTTGGTTTGGAAGAGACCTTTGAAGACTATCTAGTCCAACTCCCCCACCTTCCACTCAGGCTGCTGAGAGCCTTATCCAACCTTGAAAGTTTTGAAGGATGGGGCATCTACCACCTCCATGACCAAGCTGTTCCAGTGTTTCAATGCCCTCACTTTTTTAAAAGAGTTTTTTTCTTTTTTAAAGAAAAAACTTCTTCTTTACATATAGTCTAAATCTGCCTTCTTCTAGTTCAAAAGTTCTTCATTGCCCCCTGTCCTAACACTACAGTCCCAATTAAAAAGTTTGTACTCATTTTTCTTGTAGGCCGCTTTTATACTGGAAGGCCACAATAAGATTTCCCTGGAGCCTTCCCTTCTCCAGGCTGAGCAGCCCCAGCTCTCTCAGCCTGTCTCCATAGGGAGAGGTACTCCATCCCCCTGAGCTCCTCTGGATCCACTCTAATATGTCCCTGTCTTTCCTGCGCTGAGGACCTCAGAGCTGGATGCAGCACTCCAGATGGGGTCTCACCAGAGAGGAGGGGCAGAATGCCCTCCCTCATCCTGCTGGCCATGCTGCTTTTGACACAGCCCAGGATACAAATGGCTTTCTGGGTTGCAAGCACTTATTGCTGGCTGTCCTCTACCAGCATCCCCAAGTCCTTCTCAGCAGAACTGCTCTTAATCCCTTCATCCCCTCAACCATACTGATGCTGTGAACTTCCCCAGCCCAGGTACAGAACCTTACACTTGGCCTTGTTGAACCTCATGAGGCTCCCAAGGCCCACTTCTTGGGCCTATCCAGGTCCCTTTGGATGGCACCACAGATGTGGGTGGTGTTGTGGGCAAACTTGCCGAGGGTGCATTCGACACCCCCATGCACATCACTGATGGAGACATTAAACAGTACTGGTCCCAGTACAGAGCCCTGAGGGACTCCACTTTGTCCATCACGACTCTTGAGTTGCTGACCACTACCCTCTGGATGTGATCATCCAACCAATTCCTTTTCCAGTGAACAATCCACCCATCAAATCCATATGTCTCCAATTTAGAGAGGAGGATGTTATGGGGGACTGTGTCAAAGGCCTTGTAGGAAATGACTGACAACATCTGTAGCCTCATTTAGTACCTACAGTTGGGGAAAAAAAAAAGATCAAATTAGGCCAGACAATGCTTTTTAAAACATGTACCTCTATATATACCAGTTATTTTTTCCAAACCTGCCTTTCTACAATGGAAAAAAAATCATCCTCTCTGCCACCAGATTTTACCAGTGCAGTAAGACCCTTGACCAGGGCAAGTTGGATCAGAGTCTGTAAGCACTCAGGCTTACAACCTGGAGGACATTTCACTCCTTCAAGTTTAAATATCTAATCCAGAAAAAAACCCTATCTGATGCTTAAAACAAACAAGATTACTGGACTTTAATTCTGCAACAAAAATATAACAATGGGTAAACTTGCACCTTGCCCCAACAAGGTTGAGCAACATCATTAAAATATTACTTTTTTTCAATAGTCCTCTGGATTTTGACAGACAGGTTTTTCTGGACTTCCACAGACCACTTGGCATCCCCAGTTCATTTCTGGACCTATGAGCTGAAACAAACACTATGCTCCAGCAGCCACCCAAATATTTGGGCAGAAGATGCGAAGTTCTGCCCAACTGCTCAGCCCAGGCATGGATGGCCCTGGTGCTTCTTGGTGTGACAATCAAAAATACAGTTCAAAGCCTACACAGAAACATGCTTTTCTAGTAGTGTATATTTTTAAACTTTATCTATAGAAAGTGTTTCATACAGGCTACCAGCATTGAGAACTTCTCTTCTAATCCACATAAATACTTTCTGAGGAAAGGGCTACTACATACTAGAGGATTTCAACCAGCTCTGGCCCTTCAAAGGAAATTCTCTCCTATGCTTTCCACTGAAAACACATTCTGGAAGGTTTATGCTATGAAGTAATTTGAGAATTCTTGATCACATTTTGATGGTGTTTCTTAAGTTTCTCCTTGGAGTAACTTTCCAGGTGTAAAGATGATGCACAAAAACATAAAGGTTTGCTTTCTGTCCCATGGTACCGTTTTTAAGTAAATCAAACAGCAGCAAAAAACCATTTTAAGCTGAAAGCTCAAAGCATTGGGAGCCTGTTCCCTTTCAGAAGGATCCTCCAGCTCTTACCCTGCTGCTCAAGAACTCCCTGAAACAGATCCCAGTTTTCATTGAGTTCCAAAAAAGTCCCCAAAATAGGCATCTAAATAATTGTTCTGGCTTCTGAGAGTAATGTGCTGTCAGGCCTGGCTGCTCTGCCTTCTTGGAAAACAGCCACTTTCTCTGTTCTTAAATTAGGGCTTCAAAGCCTAATTTTAGCCACTTGCTTTTGGAAATCTTGATTTGTGTTTTCTCCTTAATGTTTCCCAGTCCCTGCCACTGCAGAGGTGACTCCTCTTTTTCCTCCTCCAAAAGTACAAACTACCCCTCCTCCAAAAACCCAACGATCCCACTGCTCTTTGCTTTTGTAGATGTACTGGAATTGAAAAGGCTCAGCTGCTTCAGAACTGGAAGACAGCACTGATAATCAAAGCTGTCAACTATTTTCTGTCCATTCGCCAAAGCTGCCCAGTTCTCCTTTCTATTCCCAAAGCCTTAACCGCCCCTTGAATGTGTTCCCTTTGCCAACTCCAGATTACCCTTTTCTTCCCTTTCTGAATACCCTCCTAGGTCCCAAGCATGCTAAATGCTAGCAATAAAAAGGACTTCTGAATAAACTGTAGTCCATATATCTGAAAGTGTAGGTACATTTATTTTATGGGAAACCAGGTGAAGCATGAGTGCTGCGGATTTTGCACTTTAGTTTTGTTAAAATACAAGAAGCTATTTTTAAACTTTATTTTGCATCTCTATCTTTAGCAAAGTGATGCAGATTTTTGGCCCCCTCGCATCAGCAGGAAACCCTCCGGCTTCTACTTACACGTCGGGACCCACAGTGCTGAGCTTTCACACTCACCAGCAACACCAGCATAAGGAACTTTAGAAATAAATCATTTGTATAAAATTCAGGGAAGCGTAACAAATGTGGGACAAAGGAGAGAAGCTAGTTTTAAACAGTTTAACCTCAGTGGGATTTCGAACCACTTGAAAATGTATGGGTTAAAGGAAGATTTTGGCCAGATGTATGTAAAGGGGGGTAATTTCCTAACATTACTACTCCTGTCATTCCACTCCCCCAAGTCCTTCAGTAATGGTTACCTTATTACATAAACAGAGATTTGGTAATTAAAGTATACAGAACAGAATTAAATATAAGAAAGGATACTGCAAAACAAAATAACTAATTGCACTCAGTACAATACCTCATTAAACCAGGATCTAATGATCTTCAGATAGGCAAGTTAAGAGAAATAATCATCCTTGCAATTTTATTCACAGCTTCAGCAGATCTAAACCAGCTCAAATGAGGATCTGACTGTCCTAGGATTAGAACATTCACACAAAATTCATCCCCTTGCCCGCAACAGCTCTTGATATGGCAGAGTGAAAACACCAAGGGTGATGGCTGAGCAGGAAGAGCAAGTTGGAAGGAAGCACACAAATACACCCATGGACATACTAAGAATCAGAGGAAAATGGTTCATGACTGCCTCTCCATGCCAGAACAATGCATCCAGCATCCATCTACAAACAAGGACATTTCATGCTGCAAAGTTTCCCTTAGCAGCAGCAGATCTGGCACCACTCAGCACTATGGTTTTCACAAGAGCATGCATTTAACTGGAATAAAGTGTTCAAGGGTGTATATCCTGAGCCTGAACACTGCCCATACACCAGCACTGCCACAATAGAAACCTCCTCACTGCTGCCAGCTTACAGCCTGGTGCTGTGAGAGCAACACAGACAAGACTGCAGCAGTATTTACAGAAATAAAATGTGAAGGAAGAAAAGGCAAAGCATGCAGGTTTATTTCAACTGTCATATTTGTAATATACAGCAACGACAATGCAGAGAACTTCTGGCTAGGGTTTAAGAACTGCTTCCTTTTATTTTTTTTTTTAATTGAAACAGAAAAGAGTAGCTGTAGCAAACTAGGTTAGATGGAAACAGGGAGAATACGTATATGGCACCAGAGCAACAAGTTGACTTTTTGTTAAGGAAAGCCAAAGCACAGCGTTTGCCAGATAGCTTTGCTCCAAAGCCCCCCTTCCCAAGTACTAAGGCAGTGTTTATTAATAACTACTCTTTGAATCTGAAGCTTCATCTTTTTACAAAAGCTGTGCTGGAATTCCACTTGGGAAAATAAGGGAACTTGGGGGTTCTGGTCAATGGCAAGTCGAATATGAGTGAGCAGTGCCCTGGCAGCCAGGAGGGCCAAGAGTGTCCTGGGGTGCCATCAGGCACAGCATCGCCAGCTGGGCAAGGGAGGGGAATTGTCCTGATCTGCTCTGCACTGGGGTGGCCTCACCTCTAGTGCTGGGGGCAGTTTTGGGTGCCACAATATAAAGATATTTTACCTATTAGAGCATCCAAGGAGGGCAACAAAGATGGTGAAGGGCCTTGAGGGGAAACTGTATGAGGAGTGGCTGAGGTCACTTGGTCAGTTCATCCTGGAGAGGAGGAGACTGATGGGAGACCTCACTGCAGTTACAACTTCCTTGTGAAGGGAAAGAGGAGGGGCAGGCACTGATCTCTTCTCTCTGACCAGGGGCAGAACCCGAGGGAATGGCCTGAAGTTGTGCCAAGGGCAGTTTAGGCTGGATATCTGAAAAAGGTTTTTTACTCAGAGGATGGTTGGGCACTGGAACAGGCTCCCCAGGGAAGTGGTCGCAGCATCAAGGCTGACAGAGTTTGAGAAGCATTTGGACAATGCTCTCAGGCACATGGTGTGACACTTGGGGATGGTGCTGTGCGGGGCCAGGAGTCAGACACGATGATCCTTGTGGGTCCCTTGCAAATCAGCTTATTCTGTGGTAACAGTTAGCTGCAGCTCACAACGGAAAATTAGCCTCAGGAGGCCTGGGAAGCTAAAGAGAGTTGAGAAGACAAAGGGAAAAAAGTCCAGAGGGCCATAAGGACTTTACCTTTCATTTCTGGTCTCATTTCTTTTATTCAAAAGCCACCTGCAAGAAAGTCTGAAAATTTTTTCTCTCCTTTAATAATGGGATTCCTATAATCTGTCTTTGTACTTCACTCAAACCAACTTTATGCTTCCACAGGAGAAAAATGAAGTTACAGTCCCCAAAGCCTATTTTAAAGAGCCTTCTTGGTCAAAACGCTGCATTTTCTAACAACAATGCCAATGAGACTATAGCCAGCAGGACCAAGGATAGAGAAGCCCAGCCTTGCATGACTATTACATTCAAGAGCACTCTGTACCTTCAAGACAGTAAGCTTCAAATTACCTTTTCTTTAAATGTCCATGTCGCATAATTGCATAATAAAAATTAAAAAGCAAGAAGGAGGCAAAAAAAGAGTGACAAGTGGGACTGTCCCTCCACACGAACTCTCATTTCGTCCAACACTCTGCTGCTGCAGCACCAAACCTGAGCACTGAGAACATCTGTCACCCACCTGCCCCTTCCTCCTGCCAAAATCCTGCTGCACCAAGCTCTGAATCCAGGGGACATCTCAAGAATAAAACTCTAAGTATGGAGATATATAATTCTTGGTTACCTTCTTTGCATTTAGTAGTTTGACATATGAAAGTTTGCCATCTAATCTATAAAAGTACTTAAAATTCTCCTGCACATGTGAAACATTGCACAAAGAAAAAAATGGCTGCGTGCAGGTATCATGTAAATAAGCTTTAGCTCTATAGAGATTATCTCAGGTTCACATGCTGACTAGATACAGCAATCCAATAAAAAGTGGAGGAATTAGAAGACCATGATGGTACTTCATCAAAAGACCCTGCTCCAGGATGCAAGTACAGTGGCTTCTTATATTTTATTATTTCTTTTAAGGGCAGAAAGACCAGCCAACCAATTAAAAGACCAATTAAAAGACCATGAAAGCTGAGCATGACAGTCACAAAGGTAATGCTATACCATGCAAATCTGACTTGTACAGGGATAAGAGTGCATCTAAAACCTGAATTAAGATGCCCTGCTAGGATGTGAAACTACAACCCCTGTGTTCGGGTGGGTAACTGACACCTTTCAGAGGACCATTTATGTTTTGGAAACCAGATCACACTGAAAAAGCACACAAACAAGTCACCCTTGGGCAAGTTACAGTATGTTAAGTATTTATTTGCATGGTTACTCCATTTCCAATGCCTGTGGGGTAGTACCTGGAGTGCTGTGGGAGAAGGGAAATTCTCTGATGAGCGCTAGAGCACAAAATTACGTGCAATACACTGAATTAGTTACATTCTTCAATACAAGTGAATTTCTGTACTTTTACCTAATGAACAAAAGGATGCATACTGGCACTGTAAATGCACCCCAATGTTTGCCTTGCCGCAATTTCTTTATCCAGTCAGCCATGCTATGAGAAGTCACTCTTAAAACTTTTCTATGTTCATGCTGTACACCTGTGAGACCCTGTGTGGCTGCAGCTGTACTCAGTGCCTTCATTTTAAAATGCTAAACATCATGCCAGATTGTACCATCATAAATAATGAACAGTACTAAGAGAGGTCAGGCAAGTATGAATGACAGCTAGCTGTAAATAGAAGAAGGTACAGAAAAATTTTCCTTTCTCCACCATTCTGAGAATTAAAAGAATAAAAAAAATTACTTTAGGTACAAGTGTTATGCCATGGCATTGTGCTGCTCAGGACAGAATCCTAACCACTATGTGCCCTGTTAAACCTCCTGCCTTCAAAACAATTAGGCTCAAAAATAATTACACAAATACAAAAATAATTAGGTTCATTATTCCAAAAATCAACTACCTTTAAGATCTAAGTGCTTTTCTAAAGGACAGAGGAGCTAACACTATATAAATCAAGTTTTTGACCTTGTTCCTGCCCAGGATTCACAAGGAGTACAGAAAGTGAAGATGACATGTCCTGGAATAGGGACAAAAAACAAAGAGATGAGAGACTTCTTACAGATGCATTTGTCAGATCATTCCCCCACACCTTTCCCTTGTACAACACTTTGCACATCTGCAAACTGTTATTATTGCCAAAACCACGTAGCCAACTGATGGCATTTCTGTTGCAGAACTCAGGGCTGAAAAGCCTGGTGAGTCCTGAAGAGCTAAACATCCTTGCCTGCACCAGACCTATGTCAAATCAACTTCTCCTGAGAATCAGAAAGTTTGTGGTACCAAATCATTGCTGTAACAAAGGCCCCTGAAAGACAATTGTCTCCTGGAATAGTTAGAGAAGAAAACATTTGTACCTGCACATTTGCTTTGTTTGATTTTGGCAGCACTTTCCAAAATGTTACTTCATCAAAAGACCCTACTCCGGGATGCAAGTACTGTGGTTTCTTATATTTTATTATTTGTTTTAAGGGTAGAAAGACCAGCCAACCAATTAAAAGGAAATTCTGTAATGGTACAGCTGCGTGTGATGTTATCATTGACTCTTTCTATGAACTTTAAGTAGACTACTGGAGGAAAAAAACTCTACATATCTGGCAACTTTCAAGCTGTTTTCTGCAATCTTATAATATAAAAGCTTCAGTTACCTGCAGAAGTCAGGCAGTGAGTTCCAGGAAAATAAGTCCCTTTCCTCCAAAGTTTAGACACACTTTTCTTTCAATAAGAGGTATCAAATTCTTGGTGCAGTGAAAACCCTGCTGCCATTAAAATCTGTTCCAAGGAAGAACACAGCTAAATTGAAGCCCCAGCTCCAGCACCAAGATGCAGAAGGTTTTGCTACATTTGCTCCATACTTTCACAAGCACTGGAGCAATGGCAGGGTCAGTACTGTAACTTGATGTAATCTATCTGCTTTAAATACAGGGGCAAAGCAATATCCACCCAAACAGCAGGAAACAGCTTTCCTTCCAACGCTCCAGCTATCCCACTCTCTGCAGGGCAGCAGTCCCCTGGAAAAGGGGGCACCAGACGTGCCTCCTCATTATGTGTCCAAAGTCTCTTAAACAACATCTTCAGCAACTTACTCCTAAAGATAAGCATCCCCAGTTGTGGTGCCAGCTCATGCCTACCAGCAATCCTCAGGCTCAGAGTCATCACATCACCTGATCCTTGCTCTAACTTCTCCATTCAGCCCGGTCCACTATAAAACCGTAACCATATAACCACGTATATAGCCATAACCCAGAGCGTGCGTGGTAACAAAGAACAGTCAAGAACAGATTTGACACTGCTGCAAAGCTGCTTTCATTCCTTCCCTACTCTCGACTCTGCCTGGGTGGAAGGAACCTGGAAAAACTGAGGTAGTCCCAAAGAAACCAACCAAGCAAAAAGATCAGGTTTCAGCTGGGTCCATCCCACTGCTGATTTACCGCAGGAGAAGCAGTAGCACAACACAGACATGTGGGTGACAAAGAGGTCTCACATGGCTGAAGCTGAGCAAAGACATCACACTGCACCCAGCAAGGAACTATAGCAAAAAGAAAGGTAAATGAAACAGACAAAATGGAAGATGATGTATGTCTAATGCAGAACTCTAAAATACTATTAAGAGGAGGCCAAAATAAAACGCATTGCACAATCATCATTTCACATATAAGAGTGGTTCTAGTGAAAAGTAAAAAAAATTGCAGAAAAAAGAAATCATGAAATAACAAAAGGTCATACAGGATAAGTCATGCAGAGCTAACTTAAAAGATTTCTTAAGTATAATTGTAGCAGCATGAACTGACAGACTATTGCACAGTAAAAAGCAAGCAACAACAAAAAACCCAACTTTGACATGTTCAGCATATGAAAGAGGCATATTTAGGATGCATTACCCCGTTTCTGTCTTGAAAACTGCAGGACTAAGGATAGTCTCAAGGCAGGTCAGACAAAAGTGTTAACTATTCAAGAGACGAAATGCATGAAGAACCAACAACATGTTTCGTTCAAGAAAAGGCAACTTGAATGTTTTATTCAATCTAAACACAGGAAAAGTATACCAAGAAACAGAGCTAATGAAAATAAATACACAGAAAAAGATTGAAGTAAAATGATAAACAGACAGTGAATATGACCAAAACCTCTTCCTACACCCTGGCCAGCCTGCAGCTGAGGGCCATGAGGACCTCAGAGAGGAAAGAATCTCCTTTAATTCTCCTCCCCTCAGAGGGAAAGAATCTCCTTTAATTCTCAGCCTTATATGTTATACTGTAAGAAAAAACAAACAACAACCTTACTAGTGATTTGATACAGGAACACAGTAGTCCAAGACTAAATTTCAATGGGAAGTTTGATTTTCTGATAATACCAAGTATTTTTTACTTGATGCCCAAAGCTTATTATTAAATTTGTTATGAGAAAAACATATTGCTATGCAATTAGTGATTAGCACATAGGAAACAATGCTGACTGCAGCAAAGTGAAAACCTAATTTACAATGTGTTTTATTCTGCCAGAAGTGAAAGGGCAGAGTTAAGTGGTGTTTCATCAGCAACACTTGTAAAGCAACTCTTTAAACTCTGGGCAAAAGACGTGCTCTTCAGCCTCTATATTAAGACTCTGCATATTAATTATAAAAATGTCAACATATTAAAAGCTGCTCAGCAGGTAAACCCTGTACATTCTGAGTGTGCCTATTTCATACATGTTTTGTACAGCGTGTATAGGATACAGAATAATTATTCATGCAATTAATTTGCTTATTCATGTCAGCAGCTCTCTGTAAGTCTTCCCCACTGGAATCTCACCACCACCACATCTCTATTTTTACTGTATGCTAAAAGCAAAACATGCTTTTGTGCAAAAAACTCTCTCATTAACCAGTTTTTCAAGTATCAAAACACCATTCCTGTACTTGCAGGTTATTTTTCCACAATGTTTTTATCTCTGTGTAATACAAGACCTCCACATAGATGTGTCATCTTTAAACCAGACAGCAGTGAAAGGACTCTTCAATTAAACAGACCTGTTATTCTTCACCAGGGAAGTTAAATGCTCAAGTTCATATTCCCACACAGGAACTGGTATGTGGTGGAGGAATAAGGGTAGGGAAAAAAAAAAAAAAAAACCCAACGAAAAACTACCAAAAATCAAACTTTGTTAATATTCTACTCTCCCGTTAATAACTGACAGCTTAGGTGGGAATTTGGTAAGGATCTTAGAAGAGCAATGATGCTGTAAGGGAGGATGTGTCAGAACCATTCGGTGCAAAACCCAGCCTTGCTCCTCTATTCTGCAAAACAACCTTGCAGAGTGTTGGGTGAGTAAGGTTTTAAAAAGCAAAGACAGAAAAATAGATACAGACAGAAATATGAAAGTGTGAAAAGGTGCAGCAACAAAAAATGAAGAAGGAGAGGGGTGCGAAACCACATAACTTCTCTGCTAGGCTTCTTCATATGTGCAGCTGGCCACTCACTGCAGGTTCAAAGATGGTCATCTCCTCCCAAGGCCATGCATACCTCCTTTGAAGGCAACACAACACTAAAGGATGTAAATAAAACACTCCAGGAGGATGATTTTTATATACTGTAAAGTGCAGTTAAAATCTGGCAACATTACTGTGTTCTCACAGAGAAACACCTCTGTTTCTCATCCTTCAGGATGCAAAACTGTATTTTAACAGCTTCCTAAACACATATTTTAAGACACAAAGTCAATCCCACAAATGCTTAGAAAAGTGCACTGTGCTATATGCAACTGATACCCGAGCTGATGCATCGTTTGAGCCTGACGCGTTTTGCGAAACCAAGAAGCATCCAGTCTGCACAACTGGAAATTCATCATAGCTCTGCAATTATTCAAGTAGAGTTTAGATTTGAGTCTCTGATCTAAACAAGCCCAGCACTGAATTTATAAAGTATGAGGCAATTAAGACAGACTTTAAAAAAGAAAAACATTTGAAAACAACATTAGCAGTCCCTTCCTGCACCATAATGCATCCACTTAGCAGTGGTGATAGTACAAGAAATCAATACAAAGAAGTACCAAAGGATATTATTTTTATTCTGCAAGGCATGGCCAGACTTAGAGCCTGCTTTTGTGTGCTTGAAAGGGAGATGATGATGGTTTTGAAACGGCTAAAAAAAGGGTAGAGAAGTTAGAGGCTCTGGGAACCTGTCACATAAAAGTGGAGGATCGGGTATGGCCTCTGGAGAATTACTTGGGAACCTAAGGCTGCAAAACCACAGGACAGCATGTCATGGTTTGACTCCAGCTGGCAACTAACACTCCACAGATGCTTGCTCACCCCTCTGCAGACCTGGTGGAATAGGGGAGAGAATTGGAAAAAGGTAAAGCTTGTGGGTTAAAATAAGAACAGTTTAATAAATGAACTAAAAATAACAATTACAATAACAACAGCAATAATAATAATGAAAAGGGAGATAATAAAAAGAAAGAAGGAGGAATAAAACCCAAGAAGCACAAGTGATACACAATACAATTGCTCACCACTCACTGACTGATACCCAGCCCATCCCTAAACAGCAATCGGAGCCTCTCAGCCAACTCCCCTTCGTTTATACACTGACCATGACATTCTGCAGTATGGAATGTCCCTTTGGCCAGTTTGGGTCAGCTGTCCTAATTGTGCTTCCTCCCAGCTTCTTATGCACCTGCTCACTGGCAGAGCATGGAACACTGAAAAGTCCTTGATTTAGAGTACACCCTGCTCAGCAACAATTAAAACATCAGTGTGTTATCAACATTATTCTCATACTAAACCCTAAAACACAGCACTGTACCAGCTACTAAGAAGAAAATTAACTCAATTCCAGATGAAACTAGGACACAGAGCTACTACTATTTAAACTCACATGACAAGTGGTCAGACACCATCAACTTTAAAAATGGACAATTTTTACCTTTAAGCAAGCAAAGGCAGCAGCAACAACTCATGCATTAAAGGGCAATGATCTACACTGAAACACAGTAGCCTTTCTGTGATAACCTGTATTACTACTATCTTATTCCTCATTTTTAACTGAACAAACAAATGCAGTACTCCTTACTGACTTGGTCTCTCAAACTTTACGTAAGTATCTGCCACCCTCTATATTGCTGGTGTTCCCTCGTACTTGTGTTCTCCTCTAGTCCTTACACTGTGTTTTAAGCTCTTGCAGGTGATGGAAACACTCACACAAAACTTCCCAGCCCATTGTTGAGTCTAGTGGCTGGGGCCTGGCAAACCCAGTCACCCCTTCTACAGCCAGAGCAAACAAGGGTGTAGAGGCAACCATGGTCTCAGCTGTGCCTTCTGGATGGCAAACAAGTCAGAATTCAAAAAAATATGAAAAAATCTGCTCAAATCTTTTGCAAGAGGCTTTTCTGCTCAAGCGTGTTACAGAGGCGGAGAAAAAAATCCACAGGTAACCAGGTCTACTGGACTGGCAGCTTACTTTCTGTCAGTGTATCACGTATGTTAATAGAAAAAGAACATTCTGCACCATATTGTACAAATGCAGGTATTTTCCCCATTAATGAGGGTTTATGCATGCACTAAGTCAAGCCCACAAGATTAATGCAAACCTTAACAACATGCCAAAAGGCCACTGTACACCAAGTGAATTGAGGGATAAATGTATGATGCAAGGGATAAATGTATGACCCTAATTTAGGACAACCAACTGAGTTTGCACCAGTTCACAGAGTCTGTGATCAGCTAAAAGCAAGCTCTCCATGTCAATACTGCAAAACAGAAATGAACCACCAAACCACAATCAGACATTTGCCATAAGCATCTGCTGCCCTGCAATCCACAGAAGCACGTACATAAAACACAAGCACAACTTTCATTGTGTTGTTCAAAGCCATCCAGATTCATGTGCAGGGCCTGCAGCTACCACACGAGCTCTTCCTCAAAAGCATGCGAGCAGCCTCATGAATGCACTGACCCCACAGATGGTTTCCGGCAAGCACGCTGGCCATGCAGCCGAAGTAACACGACATTTGAACTTCAACATGCAAAAAGGTTTCTCAAGTTTCTTTTTCTAAAGGGCAGGGTGATGTTAAACATTGAAGAATGTCATCCTCCTAACTGGTTAAAGGTTTAATTATTGTTATTTAAGTCAAAGGTTCTCCCTACTGTTTGGCAAGGTGATGATTCTCAAAATGATGATTCAAAACACTAGTACTTTTAGAAGTAACCCAAGAGGTGGAATATTCTTTCAGGAAAAGGTTAACTGAAGCTTTCTGATTCAATTATGTGCATAGAAATAGCACATCTAAAGGGAAGCCTACATAGATTAAGGTATAAAGGCCTACAGTCTCCCACGTCTTCATTATCTCAAGTGAACCCAAACTTGAGGACCCAGGATCAGCTCAAGAACTAGACCTCTATGTTCAGACCACTATGTTGACAATTATACAGCAGTGGCAAATGTAAAAGTAGATTTCTTTTGTTCACTTCTTAGAGCTTCAAGATCTCTGTTTAAATATAGATGTCATGGTTTTAACTCAGCAGAGGAGCTGCTCCTCCACAAAGCTGTGGTCTGCTCCAAACCTTAACTGAATGGTGTCTAAGGGAAGGAGGCATTTTCCCACAACTAGCGCTTGCTAAGGGCTCTTTAGTCAACACAGAAATCAGAAATACTGCTTTAATCCAAAATGCTTTCCAGCAAACTTTTAACAGCAAGAAGTGGGAGGTGGGTGGGGGGGGTGGAGGGGGAAGAAAAAAGGCATCAATTAGCCTGCTTATGAATTAACTACCTAAACATACGAGGTGTATTTGGTTTAATAAGCTAAACAATATTATTCTGCAAATTAACACTTGTTAGTTTATGTCTAACCCTGATAACATCCTTGAGATGACATGAACAAAACCACCCACTGGCATACAGAAAAGCTGACCTGAAATCAAGACTGTATCTTTTTTGAAATCAAGTACATGTTTTATGGCAGAGAGTCTGAACATGCGCATAGGAAGAAAGCAATTACCCTCCAGTTACTGCAAAGACAGCTGGCAAGAAGAGAAACAGTTTTCTCAAGGTCAAGAGGGAGAGGAGTGCTTCCAAGTGATAACAAAAGAGGAACAGTCAGTTTGTTCAAATCGCTGACCCAGAGTCTCAAAGAGGAGGGTTATGTAGGGATCAAAGCGCAGGGCACAGTTTGAAAATGCAGGAAAAAAGGTTTATTCCACAGTTGTTGTATTGCACAAGCAAGGTTTATCTCCTGTAAACGTTAGGGCAACTCAGCATTGTTTAGTCACTGCCCAAAGCATATCACTTGGCAGGCAAATGTTTGATATGAAGTTTTGACATAGAGGTCAATTAAGTACAGACAACTTTAGCTTAAATACAAGTTCATGAAATGTCTGTTTATTTTTACATGCTCAGTATGCCATTGGTCATTAACAAAGTTATCATTAATGAAGCACAACCTCTACAGATAATAAAGTTTTAATAAGGGCATGAAAAATACCCAGTTGCAATGGGATGCCAAGGCCAACTCAACTCATGGCACTGAGCTCAGCACAAGTAGCATGATTCATTTGTTCATGGAGAAGTGACAATTGTACTTATCAGCATGCATTTTTTGTAAAATCTCTATACCTGGTAAGGAGGTTTATTCCTGTTTCACACGAGTCGACTATTTCACCAAGAAAATTAAATAATTCTCCAGTGCATTGAATATAGCAGGAAAGCATTTACCAACCACATACTTCAGACAAGTTTGCTCTTGTGTGCTCTTATTTGCCCTGTAAGATAATGTGTTCTAAATGCCAAAACACAAACAGAGAAACCAAGGCAATAAATTTCAGGAGATTAATTTCATTACATAGATATAAGGAGACACAATGCGTACACAGTCAACAGCAACTCTACAAGTTATTTCCATAATAAGATTGAAGGCAGCATTTATTTGATTTGTCAATCAAAAAAAATCAATTCATGTCACTGTTTGCATTACCCTGATCAAACAGAGATCTAACTGCTGTTCTGTCGGATGATGTGGACAGGTTTCAGTGCCCTCAGAAACCCAGATATAAAATCACATTTACGAATCAGCACTTAGGAACTGCAGGGATGTTAGCCTAAGCAATGCCCTCTTAACCGTATTGCTGCAATACCAAATTTAAACAGCCTTAGGAAAGGTCATAGCAAAGCAATCTGACCTGGAAATAAGTTTTTAAACAGACCAACATCTATGTAATTCATTGATTATCCTTTTCATTTGTCCTTGAGTTCTTCCATTTAAGGGAAAAAGCATTTTCAATGCTAGTATGCACAAATTGCAGGAATCTTCTGAATTTTTTACAAATTTAAGAATCACAAAACAAATCAGCAACTACATCACAAGGATTATTGTCAGTTTTGTGAAGTGTCTGGATGCACATGGAGAAGTATGTGCTTTCTGGGTGACTGTCACCCAGAAAGCACAAATTTCTTCAGTCTATTATATAGCAAAACAGCTTTGAAAAGCTTATGCTGCAGCCTGGACGAATGTTACTTTGTACATTGTAAAAACAGGAAAACAAAAGCATTACTGCAAGAGCTGAGGCCAACAGTCCCCACAGTATTCCTATGTCTAAACAGTTTTACAGATCTCACCCCCACACAGCTAATTCAGGACATGGTAATGACAGAAGGTAACAAAAGAGGATTGACATTAACAGGACAAAATGAATGAGTTGTTCAGTTATGCACAGGAGGCTATAGTAAACAGCATAATTACCTGTACATGCCTTCACACCCTAAAGGAAGAGCTGCCAAATCTAAGTGGAGCTTTTGTAGCTGTGAAGAGACAACATTTTGCTTGTGATCTATCTTAAGACAGCATGCCACTCCTGGGAGTAAAACAACATGCCAAGAAAGAATAGGTAGAGGTATTTGTGGCTCTCCTCTTCAGCAATGAAAGAGCATCCCTGCCTCTTTTTGTTCCAAGTCAGAGAACAAAGCCTCCATGTCTGGAATAAAAAAAACCAAACACACCACCAAGAGCACATTTGCTTCAAAGGGAGTTCTCAGCCCAAAAGAGCCTTCCTGGAATAAGTTGTCACAGGGCACAACTCTGCACAGTACAGGTACTCTGGCTTCCTGCCACTGCGGAGGGAATCCAGACCCAGAGAGCTAAGTCACCCACCATGTGGGTAGCAGGGTGACATCTGACATGGCCCTGAGCCCACCCTCCCATCCAGTCACTGCTCCACACCACCACGCTGCCCTGGCCCTGCCTACTGGCAGTGAGTGCTCACTGGTGACCTCGTCTTAGCACTACCTCCAAGAGGGTCAGAGGGGACAACAGTACACAGAGGCATGATGCTGTTTTAACACGAGGCAACTGCTGTTTCTCTCCCAAAAATTTTTCTCAGGTGGGATACAGACAGCATTAACTGGGACACTTCCTTTGTCTACCACGGAGTGAGGGTTGCTGAGACCACCAGAAGAAGACAGAAGACAAGTATTTTAACCTTGTGCTTTGTCTGGGTGTCTTTTTTTTTATGAGCTCAGCAGAAACAGAAGCTTTTGATGTTGCAATGTTTACTGCCCCAAAAATAAGGAAGGTAAAGGAACGAGGTCAGCTCAGTACTTGAGAGCATTTAACCCATTACCAGCTGAATGTCACTTACAAGGAACATGCTTCCTAAGGGGCAGCTCTCAATCACGCTCAGCATTGGGCTCTCCATCTGTGGCTGCTGGACTTGAGCACCAGGCCAGCCTGAAATCTTAAAATATTGTCAGTTCCACCATCATTCCCAAAAATCTGAATCTTCAAACATATTTCCAAAAATCTGCTCCTAGCAAGTTGCAAAAGAAAGCAAATTAAAAAAACTGTCCAGAGCCCTGATTGAGCTACAGGACTATTTCAAATTTACTTCTTTTTTTTTTGTTCTGTTAACTTATCTTCTCTAAGTTAATTCCTCTTATAAACAACAGAAAATGAAAGTCAGCAGGGAAAGACAAGATTAGACCAGAGAATTCAAAATATTTTATTACAATTCTGGCTGTACTAAAGACAAAGAATGCAACAAGAAGAATTCATGCTGAGAAATTTAAGAAAAACATCAACTTACTAAAAATACTGCAATAAGTAAAACCAGGGACTGGTCAGACAGCACATAAACTAAATATCATTAATGATGCTATATTTAAGTACCAAATATGCATGAGTTTTAATCAAAGATAGACCATCTGATCAGCTGCTGCTAGGTAAAAGGCACTAACTCACAAAGTGCAGCTGTTTTTTAAAAAGCAGCATGAGGCATGAGCCAGATCCTTCACCAGCTTGAAAGACAAAGCCACACTGCATATTCATTTCACTGCTGCTCTCCCTGGTTGCATTTGAATGCTAAAATACAGGAGACTTAAGTTAGAACACACGATAAACTTAGCTACTTATGAATAAAAAATACAAAGAAGAGCTTCCAGCACACATACATATGTAATGTGTGCCTTGTACAAAATTCAGTAAAATCAAGCATAATTCTGGCATGTCTTCTAGTGCTCTTGACTAATGTCAGCTGGCAACAGCATCCGTGAGGGCAAATCCACTCTTAACTTCAGAAGACTCAGTACAATGGTCCTTTTCATTTGCTCCTAAATTCACATAAAGCTGGGAAGAGTTCTCCACCCAGCTGACCCCAGCTATCTCCACGTACCACAAGTTTCAGGTGAAATCCTCCCTCTGTGTACAAGTACAGTTACCCCCAGGCAGAGCACCTGCGTCGGTTACTTGCTCTGAGAGCAGACTATGTCGAGTGCACCACAAATACACTAATACTTATATAAAAAACTCCAGCTTTTACTGCTAAACAGCATCAGACGATCACGTGTGCCACAGGCTGACTCTCCCCGACACCGCTTCAGCTGCTGTCAGCAGCGGTGAGCCCGCACCAGTACTTATCTCCAGCTATGGAGTATTTGAACAGCAGAGGAAAATCTCAGGCTGTGACTGCACCGAAGGAGCAGGAAGGGCTTAGAGTGAAATACATCGCAAAACTCCTCAGTGTTATGCACAAGTTCTTATTTAAAACAAATCCCCTCTCTCTACGCTAGCAGCTTAATACTGATGCACCAGCCCCATTAGCCCGCACGTACAAAAACTTGGCAGCCACAAACCCTCCACGCACCGCGGCCGCCGGCGCTAATTTCAGCCGTTCACGGCAGGCCCGCAGCTGCCAGGTCCTGGCAGGGAGCTGCTCTGGCAGAGATAACCTCACCCTGGAAGCAACCTGGCCCAAAACTCCGGCGAAAGGCTGTGCCGCCACGGGAGACGCCTGCACGCTCGTCCTCCTCTAGTTTTCAGCTGCAGGGCATGTTTCCATTTGCACAGAGAGGTTTTGGAGACTTCCTGATGGGAAGCATCCCAACTGCAGCCATGCCCCTGCCTTGTTTTCCCCCGCCATCGCTAGGAGCCGGCTCAACTCTTTGGTGGAGTTTTCTGTCACAGCCACGAGAACTCTGCCGTGGCACTGAATCGCACAACATCAGAGATGACCCGAAGCACTGAGAATACAAATGAGCCGTACGGGGCACTGCCGTTCAGCCGCGGCTGGGACACAGAGCGGGGCAGTGCACCCAGCAGCGGAGGGAGAAACGCCTCTTGCCGTCTGCCAGGAGCCCTCCTTGCTGAGCAAGCCAAGGTGCTGCTATTCCTGCCTAGGTCTGCAAAACTGGCCTTTTGTCTGCAGACTCACAGCACGGATTGGTACCGGAAAGCTCTCTGGAGCGGAATCCCCAGATGCTGCATCCGTGGGAATCAGGGCAAAGGAATGACGGCAGAAAAGCAGCAAAAGCAGGCAGGGCAGGAGAAAACACTTAAACTGCCCAAGACAATACCTCACATAACCCCGGGGCACTGCCGACTTCTACTGCTGCTGGTGCCCGAGGGCTTCCAGGAGATGAAGAGATAAAAGCAAAGTCATAAAGTTTGTAAGAAAGTCCATGCACAGGCATCTGACACACTGACACATTTCTATCGTTTGCCCTTCCTTTTCTCCTCATTTCCTAACGCACGTACTCTTTAAACATCTAGGTTTTGAAACGGGCCGGCCCCTTTCAGAAGCACTGCACATCTCCGGGGCGCTGGTTAACGCAGCCCGTCCCACACACAGACCCGGGAACTACCGTGCCAGCGGCTCCAGTTCTAAACCAGTAAGGCGATCAGGGGCGCTGGGCAAGAGTTCAGGGAAGAAGAAGAAGTAACAGCGTTCCCTTCAGAGCCCGACGAGCCCTTCCGCTGACACCCTGCCTCTCTCCGCCGGGCTGCTCCCCTGGCCGGCAGCAGCCGCCTCAACGGGGCCGAGTTGGCGGGATGCACACCCCACACACCCGCCACGGCGGAAAAAAAACGCATCAGGGTTTCCGGAGCCGTGGCAGCGCTCAGCCCTCCGCGAGCTCCCCGGGAAGGCAGCTACGGCCGAGGATAGGGACTGAGGTGCGGGGTCTCCTCCCTTCCTGCCCCTGTTATTTCACCCCACCCCGTGCCCCGCACGGCGGAAGGCGCTGCCGCCGCCGCCCGGGATGCAGTATCCATGGCAATGCGGGATTGCATCATGCTGTCGGCTAAACTGCACCGGAGAAAAGACGCTCCCGGGGAGAGCCCCGTCCCTTCCGCCGCCCCGTCCCCTCCCTCCATGGCCGGCCTGCCCGCCACTGACGGCCCCGTTCCCGGCCGCAGCCCCGCCGCTCCCCGTCAGGCGCCGAGCCCCTCCTC
>VZRF01013962.1:166955-234432 GCA_013396875.1 Vireo altiloquus
GGCCGCAGAGAGCCAATCGGGCGGCGGGGGCGGCTCGTGCGGGCCTCGTGCGGGGCTCCCGCCGGCCCGCGGGTCGGAGCCGCCGCGTCCAACAGGTCGAGCCCGGTCCCGCTCCCGGGCGGGCACGGAATAGAGAGCGGCTCCCCGGGCCCTGAGGGCTCTCGGCTCGGGCCGGGGGAGGGGGGGGCCCTGTGAAAAACAATATGGGACCATGTAATTAAAGACTGTCATAATGAGATGAGCCACAGGCCTACATTAAAAGTCCCGGGCAGATGTAGCTGATGTTTCCTGTGTTTTGAAGTAACGGGCTTTGCAACGTGACCGCATTTTTGAATGTAAGCTCTGGCTGCAATTAAGTCGGTAGTATTTTAACTTGGTCGTATAATTAAAACCGCTAGTTTTGTGTAATGTACATGCATATGCTGAGCCGGTCTCCCTAGTGTTAGATGTCTGAGGAGGGAATCTCAAAACACCCTCCTTGGCTCCCTTCCAATGGCAAGGATGCTCAACAGAGGAAGAAGAGTTCTGTCCATGCTCTTCAGACACTTCATTACTTCCACGAGGTCCTAACGGGGCAATAGTGAGGATTCCTTGGCCATTAATATGGCCAACAGAAAGAAACCAGTTTGTTTCTTTCTCTCTCTCACATATTCCCTTGTAATGGAAGATGACCTTTTAATTTTTTCCCTCTCTTTAAGAGTTTGTTCCATCTCTTTGTTAATTAAATGGAAATGTTACATAAATAAAGAGCAGCTTTGCTTTGCAAAGGAGAGGAGTCAAGCAGCAATTTGCATGGGGTTTATTCAAGATCAAGTATCTCCACTCTGTGGGGAGCAGTGAGCAATTTTAGAAAGCTGGAGTAAAAAGGGTTTCCTGGAGCTTTCCCTCAGCTGCAGAAGACAGCTGGTTGGTTGAAGCCATCAAAACTGGCTATGCCAACCCAACATCCAGTAGCTTCTCCTGGGCGGTGATACCATGTCTGTAGTCATTTACCAAGGCCAATGTCCATGGTCATTTAGCTGAAGCAATGTATTGCAACCTCACCTCACCTGATTGAAACTCAGTGTGCAAACAGTCCCCAGAGGTGATGCTGGGCTGTAGTCAAGAACAGGAGGGTCAGCAGTGTCCTGTGGTGCATCAGACACAGCATCACCAGCCGCACAAGGGAGGGGATTGTCACGCCCTGCTCTGGGGCAGCCTCACCTTGAGTCCTGTGTGCTATTTTGGTCACCATAATATAAAAAGGACATTAAGCTACTTGAGAACATCAAAAGGAAGGCCACGAGGATGTGAAGGGTCTTGAGAGGAAGCCGTATGAGGAGCAGCTGAAGTCACTTGGGCTGTTCACCCTGGAGGAGACTGAGGAGAGACCTCACTGTGCTCTTCAACATCGTCACAAGGGATAGTGGAGGGGCAGGCATTGATCTCTTCACTCCTGTGACCAGAGGCAGGACTCAAGGAAATGACATGAAGCTGAGTCAGGGGAGGTTTAGGCTGGCTATCAGGAAAGAGGCTCTTCACCAAGAGCATGGTTGGGCACTGGCTCCCGAGGGAAGTGGTCACAGCACCAAGCTTGACAGAGTTCGAGAACCATTTGGACACTGCTCTCAGGCACACAGTGTGCCTCTTGGGGTGTCCTGTGCAGGGCCAGGAGTTGGACTCAGTGATCCTGGGGGACCCCTCTGACTCAGCATATTCTATGATTCTATGAGTACAATAATGCAGAGTGTTTCCCAGCAGGATCCAAAATTATTTTCCTTAAGCTCATACTGGGACAAGAGAAAATCTATCACTAAAGTAAATGTTGAGGCTATGCCACTATTCTTTAATCCTAATTCTTTTATTAGAGTAAGATGTTAGGAACACTATTTGTTAGGAGAGGTTTTTTCCTCTTTTTGTTTCAAAGCTCAAATCTTTATTTCCCTGAAGGACCAAACCCCTTATGATTTGTCCGTGTGTGGTTTGAGGCTTTATAGCAGTTTTCAGTAAAGTACGAATATTCACAGCTGTCCTTGCCTGTGTGTTTTAACACTTTGGAAAAAAACTCCAAACCCTACTAAAACCAGCACAGCTGTTAGGTGAGTGTGCCTTTCTGAAGGCCCTTTGCCCAGGTTTGTGTTTTGAATGTTTCTGAGGCATCCCTTCTATTTGTGAGAAGTCAAGCCATCTTAATTGAATAAGGCACAAGTCCCATTTTTTCTCACTTGAACCAAAACATCCTGAACTCACTGAAACATGACCAGCATTAGGTTTTTTCACACTTTATTTAAAGCACTTTTCAGCATACTTTAAATAAAATTCCTTCCCAACAGGCATACACATTTGTTTCCATGGTTTATTGATGAGAGATGATTGCACCGAGTGCTACTTTCACAGTCAAAACAGCTTTCTAAATCTGGAAGGTGCTTAAATAATTAAGACTCAATCTGGCTGTTTAAAAATAAAAAATAGGAACTTGAGATGCACCAAGGGATGGATCAGGGCATAGGGAGTGTAACTGGGGAGTGAGCAGCACCCTGTGCAGGAAAGGGATGTGCTGCTGCCTGGTCCCCACGCTGTGTCCCACAGGCAGGGAAACGTGCCCCAAGCCCACCAGAGGCTGGCACGTACCTGCTGTGCCTCCCTTCACTTTGTAGCTTGCCTTTCCTGCTCGGTGGGGTTTTAATGAGGCTCTGTATGCCCAGGGTGCCAAGTAACTGGCACTGTAGAGGGAAGATAGAACAGCTGATGGAGGAAATGATGAGGCTGGGGGGCGGGATTTTGGTTTTGCCAGCCCAGCTCCAGTGTGAGACTCCCAGACTGCCAGCTGGTCTGCTGGTTCTTCCCTCTCTTGGTGCTTATGCTGTTATCAGTCAGAGAACAGAGCAAGGTCACAGCATGGGAAATGTATTCAGAATTACCCATTTGGGAGAACTATGCAAACAATGCCAAATGTTTTGGCACTAAATGTTTGGCATTTAATACGGGTAGGAGCTGGGCAGTGTTATTCTGGGCTGCAGATGTACTGAGTCCCAGCATCATCCTCATCTTCTTGGAGCATCTGCAGGTTTGTTAGGAGTGAAGACATTACCATTGACCTCTCCACTGAGCACTGATGAAATTGCTGCTGCTATATTTGCTCTGGAGGGGCTTCAGGGACCTTCTTATCAGAGTGGAATCAATGAGGCTGGAGTTCAGAGAAGGGCAAATTAAACATTATTCAGAATTTAGACAGAAAAATTGCTAGGGCTGATGTACAATAAATTATACCTTGCATGTAATTTTTACCTGCATCTCATGACTATTGTAATCCTACCTTTTGAGAGAGAAGAGGCAGAATCTGAGCACTCTGGAAAGCCAAGTCCTAGGTGACCCAGCCTATGCAGCAGTAGCAGAGGCGACAAAGAGGCCTCAGCAGATAGGGCTAGCCTCACTAAATCAGTGACTCACTAATTAGCCTCACTAATCAGGCACACAAAGGGAAGAGGTTAAATAGATACTAGTGTTTGAGAGTATGGATAGAAAGAAAACAGCTGGAACATTTGAAAGTAGAGTGAAGAGTCAGTGAGCGCTGCAGCACTGAAAGGACAAAAGAGCTTGGAGTAGAAGGCCCACCAGCATGGTGTTTGAAATTAACCTGGATAAAGGGTTAGAAGTGTGTGTTCCAGGGAAATGAGCTCAAATGGTCTTCTTTTGGGAGGTGAGTTACCAAATCTGTCTTTTTTTAAAAAAAAAAAAGTTAGAAATCGTAACTATGCCTATTTAGTAGCAGTTCATCATACACATTGTAATGAATATGTCTTTGTTTTGATTAGAAACAAATTAATCCAGTTTTTCCAGAAGTAAATTAACAAATTGATTAGAATAAATAACTATCATTTGCCACTCAGTCATCTTAACAGGATTTTTCGGTTCTGCCTGAGTTTGCCTTGGCATCCATCCAAACTGACTGTGGCAGCTCCATGTTCTTTATCAGCACAATAAATGGGATGCGATTACTGTTCCTAGATCAAACACTGGACAAAAGAATCAGGCTTGAAATTACAGCATCTATTTCTTCTCAATATGGTGTTTTCTTCTGTTGTGCAGACCACAAATGCTTCATGCTGTCTGTACAACTTTGTCTAACTTTTAAGTACTTGATCTTTGTAGAAAAACCTTCCAAGGAAGGCTCTCATCACAATTTTATATTTTCAGGTCTTATAAGCATGTGACTGGATGAAGCTGCTATTTTGAGATTCCAACACAGAACTGGTGTGAATGCACTCACTCTCTCTTCTGAGGTATGATCACGTTACAATCTGATCTTAACTTTTGATGGTGCTTTTTGCAAAGTTCTCACAGGCTAGAGTGGAAGCAAATTCTTGGCCCTATGTTTTTTATAAATTTTCATGCATTTTACATTAACAGCAGTTATTATTCTACATTTTCTCTTCCTCTTACATCTTCCTGCAGCGTGCGGTGCTGTAGGCAAATGATTAAATAGGATTGAAGACCTGCACCAACTCACCAAATATTCAGTGTATTTTAAGAGCCAGATTTACCCCAAATAGTGTCCAACAAGACCAAAATATTTTGTTTCTTGCCAAATAGGTCAAAAAATTATGGAATTCTCTGTGTCACTATTGTTAGTATGTTCTTCTTTCTCACCATGCTGCTCATAATCTCAGAGAGAAAAAATGTGATTAAAGTCCACCCTTGTCAATGCTGCTAAAGCTTTAATTACCCCGAGTTCAGGAAATAATGAATCCCAAGAATCTTGCCGCTATATACCAGCTAGTTTGCTCCTATGGCACTGCTGGGGCTGCTAATAGGAGACACGGAAAGAATAGTAAGGTGTTTCTGATGATCAAGTAGTTCCAAAATGGGCATGAAGAAATCCAGAGTTATGCAGAGGTTAGGTGAGCTCACATGTGTGGGTAATGCCACCTGTCCTCCTCAGTGTGCCTCATCTTTCTCAGTGTCTGCAGGAGAAGTGGCAATCAGTACTGGCTTGTTTATAGCCCTGTACTCAAAGCACACCCCTCCCTGTGGGGCAGACCCAGGCTCCGGCAGGGCATGACCCCCTTAGCCCATCCAGGGCTTTGCTGGTGGCTGCAGTGTGCTGGGGAGGGGGCAGCATGGGGGTCACCTTGGTGTGCCTCTGTCCCACTGCTCTTCTCCGACCCCAGAGAGCCCTGGCCCTGCTCTCTCCTTCCCTGCCTGCTTTTGGGTATTCCCCTCACAATCTGGGCACATCTGCAGTTAAGAGTAGAAGCTCTTCAAGGAGAAAGTATATCATCACTTCATATAGCAAACCACTTCTGCTGGAGGAGAGTGATTTTATAAGAGCTAATGCTAATCACAGTAGGGTGAATAAAGTATAAACTGCATTATTTTGCATTAGTAATTGGATGCCTTGCTCCTTGCCTGTTACTGCTATGGTGCCTTTTTGTTGACTTACTGTATGGATTACAACATCTAATCCTTCAAAACAGTGTGTCTCTTCCAAACAATCATAAATCCATCATTGTCCATTGCAGCCTGTCAACAATTTTCTTCCTAATCTCAGAACTAGTGGGACTGGGATTTGGAGCTGTCATGTTACTCAGTGTAAGGGAGCTGGTAAGTGTGCAACACTGTATTTCCATGAAGAGTATTAGGTGTTCTGATTTAGAGAAGCAGTTAAGAGCAGGATTTGCAATCCCTCTTCATGTGCCATGCTGCCTATCCCTTTCTCTTTAATCACAGCCAGTGTTTGAGATAATCCTGTTGTTGAGAGAAAACACTGTCTTATTGCTTAGAGCAAACAGTAAGTCATGTTTTAAAAAAAGAGATGAGGCAAAGTATTTTTGTAAATGCTCTGGTTTGTCTAAAAACATGTACATGGATCTGAGTTGTCTTTGGGTGTTGGAATTTTTAAAGTATTAAATCCATTCAAACTGCTTTGTTGGTGGACCTTATGGTGCCAACTCCTGATAGGATAGTTATTAAATCATCACTATAGTCATGTTTTTGAGATGCTCTTTCTCTACAGAGCACTCTGATCCTGATATAGGTGCTTTCCTCTTTTGCTGGAACCCTGGAGGCTGAGAATTTTAAATTCTCTGTGCTGAAAGGCACTGATCCACAAGAAAACACTACATTTGATCTGAGGCTTTGGGATACGCTTCCAAAATTGAGTGATAACATTAAAATCATGCGTGTGTAGTTTGAATAGAAGGCGTGGTGTCACAGGGTGAAAAATTTAAGAGTTAAGGTTTTGGAATATAGGAATACATATAATTATACATATGTCAATATGGAGGTTTTGGGGTGGCAGCTAGATACTTCTTTTTCCCTTTCTTCTTCCTTCTTCATGGGTTTAGATGGTGTCTTATAATTGGATAAGAAAATCTGCACTGCTGAACTTAGGGGTTTGAATGTTGGGTTAGAAATAAAAATAATTTAGGTGTCAAATCATTATTGGACAAATTGTCCTTTAATCTTTAATCTAATCAAAGAAAAATCTTTGCAGAGGTAGAGAAAAGCCATTATAGCCTTGTTCCACCTTGTTATGAGAGCTCACAGTTTCTGAGACTGTAACATAAATAAGAACTAATAAAGGAGTGAGTCTGAACGAGAAAAAAACACGTCTCCTGTGTTTCATTCCAGCTCATGGGAAGTGAGGGTAAGAGGCTGGAAAAGAAGCCCACACCCCGACACTCTTTCAGCCTTAAGTGTCCATAGAAAATCTATTCTGCATTTTGAGAAAACCATTATACCTGGACATTTGTCCTGAGTCAAAACTATTGTATACTATTTTAATAGTCTGTTTTATTGCACGATCACTGTCTGTGCAGACCAGCCTGCAGCTTGCCTTCCTGGCTGCAGGATAGTAGAGCCTCAGTACACAGCTCTGAGCCCTCCCCTGCCCATCTTCCCAGGAGAACTTGCAGATCCAATGCTGTCTCTGTTGCTTGCTCAGCCCATGTGCTATGGCAAGAGTAATGTTTTTGCCTGATAAAAAGTGTTCAGATATCCTTTCCCACTTTTAAGGATTATTCTAGCTCTCATCTGGGAAGGCAGAACCTGCCTTTGCCCTGTGGTCTTTGAAGTCTTCTTGGGACCTCAACTCATGTGGCCTGGGAAAAAGGAAGGCTGGGAATGTATTTTACAGGCAATTGGAAAAAAAAAGCCAAGATTAAAATAAAGCATACAAAATAACTGGTGTTTTAGGGTTTTTCCTATTCTTACTGACCATCTTTGGAGAGCCCTCTGGAGATGTGCAGCTGAAGAGCAAGCCACTCAAAGCAGTGGCTGCTGTTGGTGTTTCTAGCCCTGCTGCTGACCTCTGGAGAAGTGTGAGGGGGCACTGGGTGGGCTCCTCAGCTGTGAGCTACCAGCATCACTCTGCCAGCTATTGGGAATAATCTTTGGTGAGTTTATTATATAGCAACCAATATAGCAACCAATATATTATATAGCAGCCAATCCAGGTCAGGTTTTATGTAGGAGGTATTTTAACATAAACCTGCTTCTTGTCAGATGAAAAGTATTTTGTTTTTTTCTGGGAAGGATGGCCGTTTTGGCTTTTATTCTCCTAGGAATGCAGTTTTTACCCAGCTGTGAACAATACAAGATATAGGTAGGTAATGCGGTAAATAATGGTGGATATTCCTCTCTTCCTTCCTCACTCCTACCTTGTTTTGAGCACTCACACTGTACACTCAGGGCAGGGACTCTTTCCCACTGTGTGCATGCATAGTGCACTTCAAATATTTAGGTGGGAGAAGGGTATAGAAATGTCACATCCCCTGGAGTAATTTTGATAATGACCCAAGGAGCACTAAGGGAAGACTGACACTCCTGGTCACTATCCAGAGTGGCCTCATGGGCTCATCATGAGGTTGTAAGCAAAAGTCTTAAAGATAACTGAATCCATTCTGTCACCATTAGGCAGAGGGAGGTTTTTCTCAGCATATCCAAAGATACTGAACTATTCCTGCTGTGCAAGGTCAGCAGCCAAAAAGAACACCCCCAGCCCCACAGATCACCATGTCCCAAGTGTGTAGGTTGAGACTGTGACTGCCAACCAAAGCCATGTTAAAGTCCACAGAAGGTCATGATGAGGTCCTGGGAAAGAAGAGTTCTTGCTTTGAGCAGAGACTGCAGTCTCTGGGGGCTGCTCTTCAAAGAAACAACCCTGATTTACACTTTTGAAAATAAATTATATTTAAAACAATGCTCTGGTCAGTCTCATTGATTTCTTCTTGAGTGCCTTGCCTTCCTCACAGCTCTTTAAACAAAGTGTCTACTTATTTTGGCATAAAAATAGTATTTAAAATACTTGTGTTTGCTTCCAAAACAATTTTTTTAAATGCTGCTGAGGTGACATTTCTCCAGACTTGTCTTTTACATATAAATACATTTGAACTTACAGTCCTGTCTTTTTGTTTTATGTTTTCTTCATTAGGCCTTACACCTATTCTGATGACACCTAACATTTCTCCTCTGCCTCTGGTACATAATTTGGTGTATAGTCTTCTTTCCAACTTCCTGCTTTCATAATTTATTGCATTATTAGCATTTTCAAGCTGCAGTCTGCTAAAACCTGTGTATTTGTCTGCTGTAATTTTTGTTTCCAATCCTTTGACACAAATTTTCATTTCAGTGCTTGAGCGGCAATATCTGACTAACAATTATTAGGGTTCCTTGTGCTTATTGGTCTGTTTGAAAAGGAGGATGGCATGGTTACACTATGGTCAGAATCTAGGTGGTGACCTTTCACATCCATATCCATCCTACTTAGCTTCATGATGCTGATGATATGATGTGGGTCATGTTGACTGCTTCCCTGAGCAAAAGGTTAATGCATCCACACCTCTAAGCAGCCACTTTTATGAAAGTACTGGAACAATGAGATCTAGTCCTTGGTTTGTGTCTGTCCTTATTTCTCCCACATAACTCCATTTTAAATGAGCCAAGTTCTGCATTTTGAGTCCTGCTACAGTTTTGTCTCTTACATTTAAGGCTTACCTTTTCAGTGATTTCTGTGGAAAAATATTCTCTCTCTCAGCTTGATCTCAGTTTCTGTTGGCTGTATCACTGTCTAATAGCTGTACTGTTATGATTTGATAACATTAAATGCCAAATTTGTATCTAATTGAATTTAGAGGCATTCTGTATTCTTGTAATTGTGCTTTTCTCATTTAAAAGGAAGCTCTTTAGTATGGTTGGACTAGAGGCTACTTTTATTTTATTGTTGGAGTAATTTTATTTGCTGAATTTTTTTAAAATTGAAAGTTGCTGTGGCTCATTCACTGCTGCTTCCAGTCTCTGTGTGGGAATGGCTGCTCTGGGATGTCCCTGGACCCTTTTATCTCCAGGACGGCTTCTCTGTGTCAGGACAAAACAGCTGGCACTCAGAAATGCCAAACAAATGTTCTTTAATGAACTACGACATCAACCCACAGAATTAAGTTGTTTGTGCTCTTACTTTCTGTTGGAAATGAGTAAAGAAGTGCATCAGTCTAAACCTTCACAGATTGAAGGTACCATGCTATGCTTTTGATGGGGAATGAGAGCTTTTAGCTCCTGCTCCTGCACAGGCGCTTGGTCAGCTGCAGGCGTCTGAGCCCTTACATACATTTTAACAAGAACTAAAGTAGATCAGTGCATACTGAGGACACTTACTGCTGCTGCCAGCTCTCCTCGGCACCAGCAGCTCTTCTAGGCATATATATGAGAGTGCTTCTGTTCTCATAATTATAGTATCACTACCAACATGCTATAATTAGACAAGTTAAAAATTGTCTGAGCTGAAATGCACTAAACTCCAGATGCAGTTATCACGGAGAAAAACCGCTTTGAAGCTTTAGCTCCAGATAGGTGATATCCTGACACCCTCCTCACCTTTCACTTGAACGGAGCTTTTTGCATGGACTTAACACACATGGATGGTCTTTTTAAACAGCTCTTCTTGTCTTTTTATTATATACCAGGAGAAGCATTCGAGGCTCAATGGAGTGTATTTTTTTACGTAATTCCTTTATGCCACCTGCCAGGCAGGGGGTTGTTATTTTATTACAGTAGTTTCTCATTAACTATGCACATTTCCCTGTGTAGGGGTTGCATAGAGCATCCTCTGAAACTTGGGAAGAATAATCCGTTCACTCCTTTATTCTGTGTCTTGAGGTGTTTATGCTCCTTGTTTTTTACCTCTTGCAAATAGTGGGTGTGAGCTCTGCACAGCACGGACAAGACGTTCTATCTTTGAACTGCTGCCAAATTCAAGGAACTGTCAGCTTTGATGTATCTGGGTTTCTTCAACCTACTTTTAAGAGGAAAAGAAAGCATCACTGAGGCTATTTGCTTTTTTGCTATAACTGCTCCTGATATCATTTTGACAAGGTAGTTGCCTTGTTATATCCCTTGTATAGATCATTGATCGTGTCACTTTTTATAATCATCGCATTTTTGTTCCAACCCTGCAGTGAGAGCACTATCAGGAGAGAAAAGGTAGCTCAGAGCTCAGACTTCTGCCCTTCTTATGAATGCAGTAGCAGGAGATTCAACATCAGAGGCTCTCATCAGAAATCCCCATTCTTCACATAGTTTTGTAGTCCTGGCAGACTTTCTGCTTCCACCCACACAGTAAAGACTTGTCTAATAAGGCCAACAGTGTGAACCTCATTAAGATCAGAATGGCAGAATAACTGAGTCCAACTCCTCCTTTTGATAGTGAACAGCTGTCTTTTTAAAAGAAGGCAGAAAATTGTCTTTCAGCTCATAAAGCCGGCTTATTTCTGACACTGAAGCAGCAATGTATGTTGGCCCCACAAGTGCCTGGATGCCAAGGTGAGGCATCTCTTTGTCAGCTGTGTTTGCACTGTACTTGCTGCAGAGAGGTCCTGCCTCATCCACAAGGAACTCCTGTGGGATGTGCCCTCTGGGCAAGACTGCTAACCACCCCTCCTGCTTTCAACACATAGTTATACTTGGACCCTGTGTTTTATTTCAAGGTGCTTGCTGTTCCCCTGCCCTTTTCTCAACTCTAGCCTCTGCCACACTGACTTAAAAGCTGCAGTCATCTGATTTCTTCTGGAACATTGCTCTGACAAGGAGGCTTAGCGTTCCCAGCACTGAGACTTCAAAGAGTGACTATCCCCAGGGGTGGCAGGATGGGCTACATAGGCTTTGAAGGGCTTTGAACTCTGCTCTGTGAGTAGTAGCACCACAGACAGGTGCTTCTGTTTAATACATTTATCCGTGTTTCTTACTGCATCATTGTACTCTACAATATATAGAATTGATTTGACATGAATCAGCAGGGGAAGCTTACACAGCCCAAACAAATGATGTGCAATGTTGGCTTTATAAAATACTCGTCCCTAGCTGATGCTTGCAGCACAACATCACACACCTAATTGCCCACATGCAGAACTGTGCCAGCAACCTGCCCGGGTAGGGTGCAGTAAACATGTTCATCTGTTCTCTAGATCCTTTTTTTAGCTTAAACAGGGGGTAAAGGCTTCTAAGAAAATGAAACTTGGCTTTTTAAACTTAGGTTTTGCCTAATGGACTGTATGTGTATAATTTTCATTCCCAGTAAACCCCAGAATGCATCAAGCAACCCACATGTCAGTAAGATGGATTGCTTCCCTTGAAAGCAAACAACTTTCATGGGCATGCCAGTAACTGAAAGATTAAGAAGGGGCTGGAATAATTGACTGTAGGGTTATTGCTCTGGACTAAGTAAAACCCTGGAACAGGCTGCCCTGAGAGCTGGTAGATGCTTCATCCCTGGAAACACTCAAGGTCAGGTTGGACAGGGCTCTGAGCAACATGATTTATTTGAAGACTTCGCTGCTTACTGCAGGGGGGTTGGACTAGAAGATTTTAGAGGTCAAATGGAAGTGCAAGAGAGGGAATGGGATTGAGGCCTGGGAGCTGGGGGAAGAAGAAATCACCCCTTCCAGCTTGAGTAAGCACTTGTGCTGGATTAAGGGGTCAATGAACTACAGTGTCATTTGTCTCTGCAGATATGGGTGCTACATGCTTTCCACAATTTGTTCCTGCTGGTGGTCTCCTTTTCTAGAAATGTACCTTGGATTAGACCTCTCATTTCCACCTCTCATTTCAAACAGACTTTTGAAAGGACTGTCTTCTTTTTCTGCTTTAATTGCCTGCAATATCTCAAGACCAGACACTTAATACATTTTCTGATTTTATTCTTTTGTATTCTTTGCTTCCCACACCAAAGGTTTATTTCCTTACATTAGCTCTTCTTTTTTTGACTGAATGTTCAAGGAGGAAGAAAACCATGCTGTCAGATCTCATACAAGTAGAACTGAAAGAAAGTAGCTCTACAATAGCAGATATTGACTAGACCTCTCTCGGTTCAATAGTTTTTTTCCTATTTGTCAGTGAAGCCTTAGACCAAATTAGTGCCATGACTGACCTCTGCAAATTGCGGCATGCCCACAGGTGGTGGGACAGGATGGCTCTGCTTCCCAGAGTCTCAGGAATGTTCCTGAGGCTTGCTAGGATTCACAGTGTCAGGGACCCCAGTCACACAGCTATGAAAAACCACCACCTACATGAAAGCTGACCAGTCCTATGTACTTGGGAGATTCACATATAGTTGCTGAAAGGTCACGGAACCATCTCTATGGGTACTGTGATATAAAGGAAATATTTCATCTTTCTTAATTTTCTTTAGAAACATATATTTATAAGAGAGGGAAACTAACATATTTAAGGTGTGATGAGTTTCCTTTTTTAAAAAGAGTAGGGCTAAGAGGGAAAGAGCTGGTTTACATTTTTACAGAACCAGGACCCAGCTTTTTCTTAAACTCAAATTGCCATTGATTTTAACAGAAGAAGAAATGAACTTCACATTGATTTAGACAACAAGTAAAAATTGGATTTTGTGTGGCAAACTGTTTTTGGATCATGACTAATCACATCACTTTGGGTTAAAGCTATTTAAAAACCTCACAGTTATCATATTTCCTTTTAAATGCTGTTTTATCTGAAAAAAATCCCCATCTCTTATGATGGGAAAAAAAGCAAATTCTGTACTCAATTCAGTTTTATCTACCAGACAACATTCTGCATTCTGTGAAAACGGTAGGCAGAGGAGTGAACTTGGGGATGGTAGGAATGAAGGCTGGGAGCAGGCCCACCCTGGCTTTGCGGGTCGGTGCTGGCCAGCGGAACCGTGCTGCAGGAGCATCCAGGGGCAGCCGCGGTGACTCAGGTGCCAGCTCTGGCCCAGCCCCTGCCGGGAAACTCGTCTTGTGTTTTCCAGTCCTGCCTCTCGTCCTCTTGCCTCAGGATGTGCTGCTGTGAGCCACTCCCTGAGGTACTTCAAGGCATGGTTTTTTTTTGCTGGCGAGGCCAAGAGGCTTTGGCTAAAGGCATGAACAGGTTTGGCTTGGCTTGATTCATGTTCCCTCCTCTTCTGGGAGTGCCTGGGGAGGTTCCCGAGAGACAGCTTGAGGTGCTGATAACATCCCAGCAGGTCTCTAGGGACTAATTAGTTATGTCATGCCCTCTTCACATTGCTTTAGCCTTGGCGGAGGTGCAAATGTGCCCTGCCCTGCCCCCGGGCAAGTGGCCCAGGCCACAGCAAGCATCTCTCTGGGGTGCATGAGACAGGAAGGCACAGGGCTCCCAGAACTGACAGTCCTGAGCATGGTTTTGAAAAGGAAAATAAGGACTGTAGAGAAGGTGTCTTATGAGACTTCTGCAAATCTTCTGGACCTTAAGGGAGAAAATCAGTTGGCATTATTCGGAGCCCTCTCCATGAGCACAGTATTTGTAGGGATCATTAGCAGAAACTTAGGTTGGTGGGAGTCAAATCTCTTTTTATGTTCATACGGTTCAGATTTTTGTTAAGATTTGAATTTAATTATTTAAATTCTGGCAAACAGTGATGGATGTGGCTGTCATGATGCCCCACCTGGCACAGCATCTCAGCCTGCACCACTATGGAGACTTTTGCTTACCTGTTAGGAAGGGTAGTGGGGTGAGGCTGAATGGACATGAGCTGAACAGAAGTTTGGGACCCAAATTGCTTCCAGCCTCATCCAGTACCTTATCTGTTGGTCTTACCTGTTTGCAGGTCAGTTTTGTGTTGGTAATATGAACCTCTGCTTGGCATTTTCTCCCCCCACTGACTGTCCACTGGCTGATGTCTTTTCTAGTCTCTCAGTCTGTGCTCTTCTAACCATGACTACTAAGTGCACCTGCACAGCCCAGCATAGGGATGGTTTGGCCTTGTTCACTGGAGGAATACAGAAGTGTCTTTCTTCACATTGTATTTGCATCGTCATGTTGTCAACTTAAATCCTGTGGTTAGGGCCAAAGTTCCTCCATTAGACCATGTTTCATCCCTCAGATAAATCCAGATCAGAAAAGCATTCACCCATTGCATATGCTATTTTTTTCAATACCAGCATTACTGGCATCTGTCTTCAGGTACTTCCAGAACATCCTCTTTTTCTTCTAATAATATGTACTTCCTTCCTGTACCTCCCTCCTTTTTACATTATATAGTATCACCAACATCACAAATATTTATGGTATTGGTTGTTCAGTTTAGTTAGCTAAGCAAAAGGAATCGAAAAGAAGGTCAGAAAGTAAAACTGAAAGCTGGTAGAACACTGGTAAGAAACAAAAGGAGGTTATCCTAAGGGCAGAGCTGAGGAGCAAAAAGAAGTCAGGTGAGGTCTGAAGAGATGGTAATGAGGAAATGCTGCCTGGAAAAAAGATGACATTTTGAAGAGCCTAAATAAACTGTAGAACTATGGAGTACATCCACTCATATAAAAATCTGTTGTAACTTTCTCTTTTTTGAAATGCCAGTGGCAAACACCAGAACCATATTTTATTTTAAAACAGCAACAGAAGCTGTAAGCTTCACTTCCTTGGAAACATCTGCTAGCACCAGGAGTTCAGCCAGCTGAAGGTAAACCATCTCTCTGGCTTTGCCAAGTACATGAATCCTCCTCCTGCCAAAGAAAGGCAGAAAACCAGAAAGGAAAGATACCAGGACCTGTCACCACTTCTGCTCAGCCCTTCAGCTGGTCATTGTGCAAAGGGCAAATGGTAGGAGAGCTGCTCAGCATGTTGGGAAAAACAACACCCTGTGCTCCAAGCCCAGCAGCAGCTCATCAGATAGCCCTCATCATTACTGATCTCTGGTGCCTTTTTTGTACAGTGCTAATCACCTTGGCTGTTTTCCAGCCCACATGATTGCCTTCTGCCTGTTGAAATTATCTTCAAAAGTTTGAACTGGATTTGGTATCTTTCTGCATGTCCTAGCAGTGCGAGGGAGATGCGTCCGCACCATGTGGTTACTGAAGCTCCAGACTGAAGGCATGTAGGTGATGCCCTCCTCCGTCTATCTCTGCCACTTTTCCATGTCTTAGAGCAAGGTGCTTAATAATTTTGCTGGGTTTCTGATCACACAAATGGAAATTCCTTTCAAGGTCTGAAATATGGCCCTAGCCTTATTAAGAGCTATGTGCTTGCAGATAGAAGAGACCCTGCATATAAGTGCCACCTAGTACTTAAGGAAGCGTATGTCCAGGCAATTGAACAGAAGTGCCTTGACATCTTCCCAGGTGACAGCTGGCCTCCATTGCCTGTTGCTGTCAGCCCGCAGGATGATCATGTAAAACTTGTTGGCTGCAGGGGTGGAAATAACGAGTCTTCTTTCACAACTGCCCTAGGCTGAGAAAGGCAGAGCAGAACTCATTGATGTTGCAAGCAAGACCGAGCAGCTGCCTGTGGCAGCAAGACTGGGAAGGTGTGGGCTGCCTGCCTTGGCTGCACTTACTCCCAGAATCCTGGCACCTGGTTGCTCTGGGCCCACTTTGCTTTTTCACCTCTCCCCAAACCATAAGCAGAGCCTCTACACGCTTGGATTTTGCTTATTCTGCTGAGAAATTTGGAGCTGCTGTCATATCTCCAATGACCAAACTTCAACTGACAAATGTAACTCATTAATCACAGTAATTTACCTCAGCATACCACTGCAAAAAAACGGATCAAATTATTCTCCCAGCTCTGTTTGGGCAGTTGCACAACTTCCAGGAGCTTAAGTGAGGGGTGGATCTGGCCCCTAATCTCCCAGGAGAGTCACAGTTGCTGCTCAGAGTACCTCCTCCCAAATCCTCTGAGCTCTTGGGCAGTTTTCCTGTTGCAAATTGCCTTGAAAGTATAAAAAAATAGAGTAATCTGTTGAGGCAAGCTTGGCTGAATGTTTCATTGTTCCTTTGTTTCTAAACACATGGAAGCTGATTTACTTCTGCTGCTATCCAGTTAGAGAGGAACAACTGCTTTAAAAAAACACCACTTGGGAAACACAAGGGAAAACAATTAGAGTTTGAACATGAATAGCCATAAGCCCAAAGAAAGCCATATCTGACAATGAAGAAAAACTAAACAGATTTATTTCTTGCCATATATAAAGCAAACGATGTTTTTAAATCCGTAAGAACAGATGCCCTTTGTTTTCAATATATATTCAAAACCAGTGGTATTGGTAGCAGGGGGAAATAGTTTTAATGCTTTGCTGGGGAAAATGGCATCAGCACTTCCCATCTTTGTCAGTGAGCTATTCCCTAGCCGTGGCAAACAGCCAGGCATGGCTGGGACATTCTTGCACTCCTCCTGAAAGCCATTTTTTCCCCTATTTCCTCCCAGCTGTAGAGTTCAGTGCTTGCTCCGAGGTCACTGAGTAAGCAAGGTATTGAAATATTCCTGAGCTGCTCTTGTGATTTTTTTACAATACTGCCAAAGATGTGCTAGTACAATATTTATTTTTAGGCAGCAACTGAAGAAGCCAAACATATAATGATAAGTACTAATGTATTTTTGTCATCCACACAGGGCTTTACTGAAAGCACAAGAATGAGCTTTAATGTCTGCACAATCCTATGCTTGATTTCTTATTCTTTCTTCCAGGATCCACAAGAAATTTAGCTTGCAGCAAGACATGATTTTGGTTTTGTTCTGAAAACACGGCAAAGTAATAATTTTCACATAAAATCTTAAATTGTGTGCTAATCTTAACTACCAGAAGAGGAGAATATTTTAAGAGAAACCACGTAAAGCACTTTGTGACACTTTTGTGTCCTCTGGTAGTGGGAAGAGGCTTTAAAATGCTGCACTGTAGGGTATTTTACCTTGCCAGAAAGATGTGTGTAAGTGCATGTGTCAGCAGAGCAATAACCACTTTCTTCTCTGGCAGTAATTTGAAATTTTATGCCATTCCTTACGCCTCCTGCAAAATGGACTATTAAGAACAAGGCCTAAATGCAGCAAAGTCACCTACTGTATCTTCAAGATTTTGTAAAAGATGAAGCTTTTATCAAAATCACCTTTTTGTGATTTTTGTATTGCTTTCCCTGTTCTTGTAATTGCACAATTCAAATGCAACATTCAAAAGGAGTAAATGCTCCTCAGAAACAGCTCTCTCCATCCATTGGATAATAATAACTGCAGTACTGGACAGGACTGGACAGCAGGCATGCTTTACTCTTGATCTGTCTTCCTTTTTAAAAAATGTTAAACAAAATTTTCCCCAAAATATGTTCAATGTATTTGCAAAGGACTCTAAGGATATCACCTTCATACATTTAAACAAACCCTGAGTGTAGATGTAGGTTATACATCAGCAGTGCTTGATAAGCAGACAAGAAAAACAAAAAATAATCTCTTCACCCATTCCAATTGCAAAACTCTCCTGTCTCTGCTGTCACTTACTGCCTGTGTAATGCCACGGTAACCTCAGTGCTGTAACTGCATCTCAGCAACACAGATGAGGGAACCCACATCTGGCAGCCTACCTTGTGTTGGTTTGAATTGCTCTGGCCATCCCTTTCTGTCAGGCAGTGTTTGGCATGGCTCTGCACAGTCTTCATAAGTAACACATCTCTGCTCTGAGGTGTGATATCTTTTAAACAAATGCCATGTGAGGTTGAAGTTGAGGAGTGAAATATGAGGTCAGTAGCCTTGGAAATACATCTTGCACTGGAAATTAGTGAAGGATGAGGGGATGTGAATTTGTGCTTAGAAGATCAGGAGGGTTTATCCAAGTACTGCGCGTGATCTATCAAAAGGGCACCAAGCTAGTAGACAAAAGCAAGCAGCATCAGAGGCAAGAATATGAGGACATCGTTCATCACAAATTGGAGATATGATGTGCATGCTCTGTTCTGAGTCAGCTAAAACCAAATTGTTGATGTGACTACCTATGTGTCATCTGACACAGGTAACGACCCCATAAAACATTCATGGATACAATCAGGCTTATGGGACAAATTTGACTCCTCTTAAAACTCCTTTGGTGCTGTGTTTTTCCATGGATCTTGGCTTTGTCCCAAAACATAAGAGCAGAGCAGGCAGTAGCAGGGAATCAGGGAGGAGGGATACCCTTCCTGGCAGTATCTGCCTTCTAAACATTAGGACGTGCTCCTTACATCCTGCCCAAACTTTCTGATGCAGTATTTAGAGCCAAAAAACCCTTTTTCTTGGAGAAGATCCTTTTCTCCTTTTAATCTTGGACCCTTTTAGTCTGAGATATTCAGAGCTGACCTATGATGCTCCATCACACACAGCAGTGTTCTGGCTGCTTAATCTCAAAAAGCATCATCACCCTCTGCACCATGATACAATTTCTGATTTTTCCCCTCTGTGTTTGTGTGTGTCTCTGCCACAACTCAATCGTTGTCTATTGGACTACTAGAAACCTGCCTGAGGCTGAAAGGTCATTCATTTTGTACTAGCAGATATACCAGCTTGGGTTATGTAGTTGTGAGCATCTTGTACAGATCATGGATTGGAAAGAAGTAATAGCTGAGGTCTTCTTCAGGCAAATGGAAAAAGCCTTGCTTGGTCAAAGTGATTTGGAATAGTCAATATGGATTTATGAAAGGGAAATAGTGCTTATCCAAACTCATAGCCTTCTACAATGAAAAGAGTGACTTGGTGGACAAGTGGATATTCTCTCTCTTGACATTAGCCAGGGTTTCAAAACTGTCACCTGTAACATCCTCACAGACAAGCAGAGAAGTGGGCGTGAAAAGTGGACAACGAGGTGGACTGACAGCTGTGTGAACAGACAGGCTTAAAGGGTTGTGATCAGTGGCATGAAGTGCATCTGGAGGCCTTTCTACTCTACTCTACTCTACTCTACTCTACTCTACTCTACTCTACTCTACTCTACTCTACTCTACTCTGCTAGTGACTGCTTGAATTCCAGTCCAGCTCCCAATGCCTGCCTGAGAAGATGAAGTCTGTCATTTCTCTATGCCTGCTTCCCAATTAACATTGAATTTTATAAGAACATAACTCAGTCAGACCATAAATCCAAAGTTTTCTCCCTGCCAGATTTGGATGCTTAGGGAAAGAACACAAGGAACAGCTGGTACAACATGATCCTTCCCTGACTTATTTACCCCATTCCGACATGCCATTGTTTGTGGGTTTCCTTGGACAGAGATGGCACCCAGGCAATGGTAACCAGAACACTGAATATTAAGCCAGATAACAACAATAATCGTAATGAAAATTATGATGATTCCACTATCGAAGTACTAGCCACATTTTTTCCATTAATTTGGCTGATCTCTTGGAAAACCCTTTAATATTTTCACCTCATCTTGCAATGATCAGTTCCACAATTTACTTAGATGATTCAATCATGTTTATCCCCCAGACACCTATTTTCCAGGAGAACAATTTCTATTTTACTTTGTCTCCCTCATTATGAAATACCTTATATTTTTCTGAAAATTCCCCTTTCGCCTTGCCCATGTCTTGCTCTGTTTTATATGTTTTGAGATTAGGCAGGGATAACACTCACACGGCACAATATGTATTATACAGAGTTTTACAAATATGCACTGTTTTTTTCTCTGTGGTAGCAAAGTCCAATAAAAAGGATGGAGAATTTCCATCCTTTCCTCTCTCTCCACCAGAGACTCTTTAAAAACTACGTTAAGGAATTGGTTTAGGCACTCTGTGTGGAGATTGTGTGTATGTAAACTCTCAGAGGCATCAGCACATTTCTATCAGGTCTGAGTGAGATAGAGTTCACTTGTCCTGAGCAGCCCTCACCGTGCTGTGCTTTGCCTTGGTAGCTGAAAAGGTGTTGATAACACACCAGTGTTTTGGCTACTGATGAGCAGCGCTGTCCCCATAACATTCCTTCACCCCCATCAAGGGGCTGGGAGTGAGTAAGATCCTGGGAGGGGATGCAACAAGGCCAGCTGACCCAAATTAACCAAAGGGATATTCCATACCCTATGATGTCAGCTCAGATATAAAAGCTAAGGGAGGGAGGAGGAACAGGGTGGGGCATGTATTATTCTACAATGTTAGCCTTCTGAAGCCCCATGTGCTGAAGCCCTGCTTCCCAGGAAGTGTCTGAATATCGCTCACTGATAGGAAGTAGAGACTGACTTTTCTCTTTTCTTATGTGTGTGCAAACTCTTACTTTTTTTTTTTTTTTTTTTTCTTTAGTAAACTGCCTTATCTCAATATACAAGTTGTTTTCCATCTTATTTTCTCTCCCCTGTCCTGCTGGGGAGGGAAGTCATGGAGTGGCTTCATGAGTACTGAGCACTCAGCCAAGGTCAACCCACTACAGCCCTTTTTGGTGACCAAACTTTGGGCAAGATAAAGGCAGTTATTTATTGCATGCTATAGTAAATAGTAAATAGTTGATATTGAATAGCAAGCTCCTGTGCAGGACATTGAGTTTGTCAGCTGCACTGCTTATCTCTTTATTTTGCTGAGTTTGGTAACATGCTAACACAAATAATGGCTCTGTGCTTTGCCCTTACACTGTTGGCCTTGTTGTGGGGGTGAGCTATCTTCTGTGGATGATGAGGGAATACACCTCCTTCTCCCTGCCTGAGACTGATGTGAATGCTTCTGTAATGCAGTCTCCCATGGTCTTTGCTCATCCTTATGCAAGCTGATTAATACTGTTAATAACACTAACTGTTAATAATACTAATACTGTTGGTACACTATGGAGTTCATGTAATCTGGCATTATCCTGGTGTAAGAGAAAAAATCTTTAGGAGAGGAGCTATTGAAATCTGCCCTGAGGCATCCAGTTCCTGGGTGGCAGGGTTCATGGAAGGATTTGGGCAGGTTTTTAGGGCAGTTATCACCTACCATTTCCCAGGACTTTATACCTAAACAGGTAATAAACTCTGACAAACTGACCTGTCAACTGATAGAAGGGTGCCTTGACCACTACACTGAAAACCAGCAGCTTCTTGCCCTGTGCTGGAGCCTGGCGTGTGCCTGTTGAGCCACTCCACAGTACTCTGAGAGGACTGTAGTTGAGGCAGGAACCCAAACTGCATTTGAGGACACTATGGCTGAGACAGGGACTCAAACTACAGCAACTGCAGTAATTACTCCAGTAGTGAAAACAAAGAATGGACAAGGTAAGTTACAGGCCCATACCACCAATCAGTAAGGGAGGAAGAAGAAGCAGAAGCAGAAGGGGAAGTAACAACAGGAAAGGAGGGGTTAGATCAAGCGGAAGCTTCCTTCAACAAAGAAATCAAATGAAGTGAGGCAAATCAAACAGGAAACCAAAGTTACTCAGTCCCTAATCTCATCAGAGCTTCAAGACTGGCAAAAAGATTACAGCTTCCAGCCAGGTGAGCAGATTTCTGCCTTCCATGCTGGTTTAGTGGGGCTGATAATCAGCAGTTAGAAGGTCATGAAGCCCAAGAGCTGGCATCCCTTGCTAAAGATCAGGCAATTCAAAGAGGAATTGGAAAAGGAGCTATTTGCAGCCTCTGGAGCCAGCTTCTCTCAAGCATGAGGGCAAGATATCCATTTAAGGAAGATCTTGTGAACTCCCCAGGGAAGTGGACCACTGCAGGTGAAGGTATTCAGTACCTGAGAGAATTATCTGTGCTGGAAATCGTCTATAGTGATCTAAAAAGTGACAGGATGCCTAAAAATTCAGAGGATGCCCCTGCACAATGGCCATGTGGAGGAAGGTGGTTCAAAGTGCCCTGCATCATACTGCAGCAGCTTGGTAGCCTTGTGTTACCCACAGACAGATACACCAACCACAGAGATGGTGTCCCCCTGGCTCTGAAATGTAGAAGAAACTGTTGGTACTTCCTCACTCCTATGAGCTCATATCCCAGCTTTTAGGGGCAGCCCAAGAGATCAGTGCTCTCCTGCCCTGGTCAGAGGGAAGCCCCCAGCTCAGGCCTCATGGTGAACAGTAGGCTCTCATGGCCTGAATGAACTCATGCAGCCCCTGAGTGCTGCCCTACCAGACATGTTGGAACTTCAATATGCGCTGGAGTCACAGGCAGCCAACTGAGGCTCTGTAACTCCCATCCATGAACTAATTCCTTGACTGGAGAGCCAAGGAGTGATCAGCAGGACCTGCTCACCCTTTAACAGCCCCATATGGCTGCTGCAAAAATCTAATGGGGAGCGGAGGCTGACAGAAGTCTATTGTGGCCTGAATGAAGTAATGCTGCCTCTGAGTGCTGCCATAACAGACATGCTGGAACTTCAGTGTGAGGTGGATTCAAAGGCAGCCAAATGGTGCCACAATTGATATTGCTGATGCATTTTTTTTCGATCCCTCAGAGTGCAGAGTGCAGGCCACAATTTGCTTTCACTTGGAGGGGTGTCCAGGTCACCTGGAACCGACTGTCTTGACCAGCTAACAAGAAGGAAACACAAGCTTTTCTAGGCCTAGTGGGGCTCTGGAGAATGCATATTCCAGGTTATAGGGTGAGCCCCCTCTATCAAGTGACATGGAAGAAGAACCATTTTGAGTGGGGCGCTGAGCAGCAACAGGCCTTTGAGCCGATCAAACAGGAAATAGCTTGTGCAGCAGCTCTTGGGCCTGTTTGGACAGGACTAGCCATGCAAAATATATACTACACTGCAGCTGGAGAGCAGGACCTCACCTGCATCCTCTGACAAAGGAGCTCAGGAGAAACCCAAGGTCGACCATTAGGGTTTTGGAGCCGGAGTTATTGAGGATCAGAAGCCCACTATACTCCAGCTGAAAAAGTGATATTAGCAGCCTATGAGGGGGTATGAGCTGCCTCAGAAGCTAGTGGGACACAAGTGCATCTCCTCTTGGCACCATGATTGCCCATCCTATCCTGGATATTTAAAGGAAACATGCCCTCAACACATCACACAGCCAGTGCTACATGGAGTAAGTTGGTAGCACTGATTACACAACAAGCTCAAATGGGAAAACCCAATTTCCCAGAAGTCCTAGAAGAGTTTATGGACTGGCAAGAAGCCAGAGATTTTGGAGCATTGCTTGAGAAAGTGACTGATGCCCAAGAAGCACCACCATATAACTTCCACTTTCTGAGAAGTGCCCTAACTGCAAGGGTCTCATAATAACTTTGAAGCTAAGCCTTTCTTGAAAAACAGAAAGTGACCATTATTGCAGTTGGTTGATATCCTGTTGCTTTCATTCCAGACTGAGTCCCTCTCGGACTTGGGCATTGCTAGTTTGGTCAGTGATTGGACCTACACAGGTGTCCTAGTGCTCCCCTCTGTCTGGAAAGGTATGTGCTGAGATGCCTGGGAAACTCGGGAGGTCAAAGGTAGGAGGAGTCTGGAGCTCACATCCTTGTAGTGGGCAATAAAGGAGCAAGGGTCTGATGCCTCAACCCATCTTGGAAAAAAAAAGTCACCAAAAATGGACTTTTATCACTCCTGATCTAGACAAAACATTTCTGTAAGTGTGCAAAAGCCTGAGTTCATGTTAGGATGAGTGGCATAAGCAATGTAAAGCTTCACCTGCTGTCCCACGGCTCACAGCCATGAGCGTTTGTCATGTTGGACCCAGCTGCATTCCAGCCTCACCCTCTCTTCAGCACCAAGTCCTGATGTTTCGGCTGAGGCCATTCCTGTTTTACCTCAGTGATGCTTCATTCTTTTTTGGTTTCTATCTGCCATACAGAAAGAAGCAGAGGGAGGATGGAATCTCCAGCTTTTCCTGGGAAGAAGGAATTGCTAGGCTTTCTTAGCCTAGAAAAGGGTTGCCAGCTACATGTCCAAAACCGGTTCCACGGTAGCCAGATACAGAGAAGTTCCTGCCTGCCTCTCTGTGTGCCAAAGATAATGAGGTAAGACTATGAAAGCATTTCTTGGCAATCACTTGATGGAAGGAGTGGCTAAAATTCAGAGAAGTTTTTTTTTTTAAGATAAAATTCTGCAAACACAAAGAGGCCTTCCATCCCAAATTACATGCCAGACTTATCTTACCTGGACCATCAGGTTTCACAGACATTGCTAAACTCTCCCTTCTATCTACATCTTCCTGTTCTGCCCACTCTTAGGTTGCCTTCTGACTGTCACCTCACTTTACAAGGTGGGTTAACCCTTTGGTGGGTTATTGTCAGCTTCTCACTCCTATATGTCCTGCCAGTCTCCATTTCAGCTGTCTGTTCTCCTGTCTCTGAATAAAAGCAGAATTTCCTTTGTCTGTCTCCTTGCAGACAATTTATAGCTCACTCTGTAGGCCAGACCTGCTGTCTTCTGCCCACACTGAAATCTGAGCTGCTAGATAAACTGAACTTGGACAAACTGGAGCTCCTTAGCACCTCCCTCTTCTCCTTATTCCTTTCCTTTTTTTTTGTTAACCATGGACAAAAAAAAGCCACACACAAGCTTGTAGCTTGTTTGCTCAGTCCTCAAGTCTAGGCTGCCTAAGCCTTGCAGAGTCTTCCTTCATGATGTTAAGTAATGAGGAATTTTAAGATGACTATTGTGTGGGTCATGCCCGTGCCCAGCTTCCCAGGTTTTTTGTCTTTTCCACCATCTGGGTTGTGGAAGCAGGCACAGCCTCCCCCTTTGCAACCTGTGGGTGTGGAGCTGCTGACATGGAGCTGCAGAGGGGCAGGCAGACAGTAAAATCAGAGGCAGAGCTTACTCAGGAGCAAAAGAAGGAGTCAGACAGGAGACTCAACCATGGAGATGTGCTACCTGGGGAGAGGAGGGGGCAGGAAGGGTGTGGTCCTGAAGGAGAAGGTAAGGCTGGCAGAGAGGGAAGTAATGATGAAGCTAGCCTTTTTCCCTGGAAAACATCTTTGCAGTTCCTCTTGACTAGGTTTAGCTTTGCTTCTTGGAGCAGGCAGAGCTCCTGGCAACACTAGGACAGAGAAGCTGGGATATGCTGGGTACATGTGATTCAGATTTTTTTCCTATTCCTATCCCCATAGAAGTCATCAGGGAAGTTACAAAACTGGGAACTTGACGTTATGTCAGTGTTTCCTGCCCCATTGAAAGAGTTTTTGAAAGTAGCTGCTAAATCACCAGTTCCTGTTGTAGGGCCTGTCATAGCTGCTGATCTCCAGCTGGAGGTATGCCATGAAGACACAGCACTAGTGTTCAGTGATTTCAGCACACTCTTGGAGGCACATGCCACTTGTGGTGTCCCAGGACACACCCAGAGGTGTTTTTTCATGACAGGTATTGGAGAATCTCCAATCTGGCTGATTTTGAGCCAGTGGGCTCCACCAGTAAAAGTTGTTTACAAGGAAGTAGCTAGGACAGACCAAGTTTACACATGCTCTGTATTTGTTGATGATAAAGACAGGAAAAGGCTGTGCAAGGCTGTCACTATGTCATCTCTCTCAAACTCTAGGCTAAGCCGAGGAAAAATTGTAAAGACAGTGCAATTTGATGATAAAATTTATCATCATGCTTTACATTTTAAATGTATTTAGAGCATCAGACTCATCACCTCACATCATCCTGTGGGCACTTCTAGACCTGCACTGTGCCTTTGGTTGCCATATGTCAGCTGTGAGGTGTTGTAGCATGTCATTGCAACAGCAAACATGCTTGGCACCAAAGTTTTCACAACTACAAAACTCTGTTAGCTGCATCAGAACAAAAGGAGATAAACCCCCTTTTTCAGGATGAAAGCAGAGCTGGAAACAGTTAACCATTTTGCTGATGTCCTGACAACTGGTGTGCCTGGCAGATGATCCCCTCTGGACAGCAAGGTCCTGGAGGAAGTGTTCCTCTCCCCTGGAGAGCAGCTTGCTGTCATGTGTCTTGAAAACTAATACAGAGATTTGTACAAACATAACAGTACAGAAGGCACTCAGTGAGAAACTCAGCAGCCTGCAGGGATTTTCACTGGATATTCTTGTTGCACTGTTGCAATTCTCTAAGTTTCCTTTCTGTTCTGTGGATTTTTATTTTCTGAGATAGGATGAGAAATGTTTTGTCCAAGCACTATGTACGGGTTCAGGGCAACCATTGCAATTTATCAGTTAAAGATAAGGCCAAACATGCCATGTTTCTGGAAGCCAGAGTCACAGCTGGAGGGACTGAAGCAGGATGCCTGGCTACCTTCTCCCTTCCTAACCATGCCACTCCTTTGAGTCCCTGTGGCCTGAGTGGGAATGGTCAGACACTGATGACACCACATGTGCTGTGATGAGTGCAAGTGGAAAGTCAGAATGAACTTCCAGAGACATGTGGGCACTCCCTTCTGGAGCTCTGCTTTTCACATGCATCTCTGAAAGTGGCCGCATCCCTCCCCCACAAGAAGCTGTGGGATGTGTGCCAGTTGGGTTGCACTGCAAGGGAAAAAGGCAAAAATCTGAAATAGGCTATTTTGTGCCATTCTCTGAGGAGGCCTGGACAGATTTTTCTAAAACAGTGAGTGAATTTTCTTGTCTAGGAATGATTATTTTAAGAGCAAGAGCAAACTGCATTTAAAAGGGGAATTCACCTCCTCACCTCACATGGTTGTTCAGGATGTGTCATGGCCAGAAGCACTGGGATGTTATGTCTTAATTTGGACCATGGCAGTTTTGCTGTCAGCAACTGTGTGGCTAAACCAAAGTTTGGAAAGGGACAGGCTGGTCTGGTCTGCCCTGCTTGTAGGGCACCTACAGAGCACATCTGCCTGGAAGGCTCCCAGCTGGGGTGTCCCCAGGCAGCCCCACCACTGGCTTCAGCTACCCTTTCCCCCTTCCCAGTGGGAATGCAGCAGGGATGGAATGGAATCACCACTGCTCTGCTGTGTGACCCCACCAGCAGGAGTTCATGGGCTAAACCCATGAGTAGCAACTTGGGCATAAATCCAGAGAATTTGGACCTGGAATACTACAGAGGCTCTGGCTCCCTTCCCCCTTTATTCCGCCGAGAACCGCTGGGGTTATCCCAGCTCACTGCAAAGCCTCTTACCTTAGGAGGACACCTAGGGCTGGCCCTGGGCTTAGCAATGAGCTCTGTCCGACCTCATCCCCGTGCACACGCCAGTGAGGACCCTGCCTGGTTTTCTGCTGTCTGTGCCAAGGTTATTTCATTTTGCTGGCAATGGTCACACTGCTGAAGCTCAGAGATCACGTCAAGAGTTTATATTGTGTTGCTCTAGTTCACCCTGCCAGAGTGAGAAATCACAGGCAGAATGGTTTGTGCTTAGTGGTCCAGTTTGTGTCTGAGACAGAGTACAAGAGCCACATCTCCTGCTCTCTACAGTCTGGGGGGTCTGGAGAGCTGGCTGCCACCTTGGCCTGCTTCCACTAACATCCCATGCCATCCTCTGTCCGACTGCTCTTTAAAATCAGATGCCTGTAGCTGATGCCAGTGGGATGAGTCATGCACAGGAACACTGCAGAGTGGGATGAAAGGTAGGAAATGTGGGTGATGCCAAGCCTTGCTTCCCCTCAGCAGAGAGGTATTTTTTTTGCTGGAAGGCCTTCCTGTTTTTCATTAGGCAGCTGTGTGATGGTCTCTGGGCAAGGAGTCCCAGTCCCTTAGAGTGCCAAGAAAAACACTCCAAGTTCTTGGCCTCTGAATGCCCATGTTGTGAGTAAGCTGGCAAGGATTAGATGTCCAGCTCTGCCTGTGCATGCAAGGATGAGAACAGACGGGAAGGAATATAGTCCAAGCAAGAAAATGGTTGAAGGGAAAGAAGAAACCTAACTGAAAAATGCTGGAGAACTTGAGGTCGTCTTGGCACAGGCACTTCCCCAGCACAAATCAAAGAGTAGGGAGAAAATGGAACCTCTCACGATGGTAATAGGCTTCTCTCCTTCATTCTTTCCTCCTCCCTGCCCCCAGCCACCTCTTCTGAACATGACCTGCCAGAGCAACACACAGCAAGCAACTCCTCACTGCCACACAGACTGGCTGTACTTGAGACACCGATACTAGAAAGGCACTCCATAAGATCTTTCATCAAAATCTGTACCATCATCCCATACCATCAGATAAAGATCTGCTTACTTTTGGATCTAATTGCATTTAATAGGAGCTTGGACTTTTTCCAGAGTAAGAACAATTGTTGTTGCTTAAATATTTTATAAACCAGCATTTTTCTGGACAGCACATAAACTCTTAGAAGTCAAGGATGAGGAGCCATCACACACCACTTTTTTTTGAGCACAATGTGGCTCTGGGTATTACCTTAACTTTCCTTCACTGGGAAGTGAAAGAAAATTTAATTTTATCTTCTCACTGTCAGCATGATTTTAGTTTTCCCTTTGTGTCATGTCACAGGGGTGTAACTCTGGAGGAACTTTGAGATACATAACTAAATTCAATGGCTAAATTAACATTGTTTTCTAAGATGGAGAAAAGAGTTTACAGCCATTTCTTGTTTAACATAAGCCATACTATCTTGCCCAGTTTTTTGATTCATAGCCAGCATTTACAGTTATGCTTTTCTTCTGGAAAGACATTGCTTTGTTCAAAGGGAGACGTGATGCTGCCACTCCCATCTCTAAGCCCTTGGAGCAGGGATGGCAGAGTGAGCAGCGCAGGCAGCAGGACTGCCCAGAGCTGCAGGGCGCTCCGTGGGGCTGCTCCTAGCACCTGGAATCTGCCAGTGGCTCTGGCCAGGAATCATGCTAGTGGAGACCTCATTATTTCTGTTCAGAACAGTGGTATCTCAGCAAGAAGGACCCAGACCCAGAAGTGGAGTCTGGCTCAGCAGTGCTGCCGGCAGCTCTGCAGGCTTCAGGGCTACTCACCTTACAGCCTTTACACTCCCCTAGTTTACACAACCTAGTTGGGAGATTATAAATAAAATCAGGTACATTTTCAGGAAACAATCTCCAGTATAATTTGCCAGTATGGTTGGAATAAATATTTGATAGAGTCCTACCAGAAACCAGGTGGGCTTCTCTTTGGAAATGTGCTTATGCTGAGGCAGTCATGCCTGAGCAGCACCATGGGCTGCAGGCAGAGCAGTGGGAGCAGAGAATGTCTGGGACCCACAGCTACACAAGCTGTGGAAACTTGCATTTACTGCTCCCACTGCTGTACAGAGTGAATCCTTGTACTTGAGAGGGAACAGGCAGAAAGTGCTGTAGCCTGCAAAGCCTTTGTGACTTTACCTGTCTAGGAGCATCTTACAATTTCTAAGGGAATCTTATTCCAGGGAACACTGTATTGGGTTTGCATGGCCAAGTTTGGGTATTGGGGGAGCTACAGGGGTTACTGTGAGAAGCTGCTGGAAGCTTCCCCCATGTGCAACACAGTCAATGCCAGATGGCTCCAAGACAGACCTGCTGCTGGCCCAGGCTGAGGCCATCAGCAACAATGGTAGCACTTCTGAGATAGCATATTTAAGAAGCAGGGAAAAAACTGCACGACAGCACTCAGCTGGAGGAGGGGAGAGAGAGGGAGAAACAACTCTGCAGACACCAAGGTCAGAGAACAAGAAGGGAGAGGAGGTGTTCCAGGTGAGAGAGCTGAGATTCACCTGCAACCCCTGGTGCAGCCCATGGTGAGGCAGCTGTGCCCCTGCAGCCCATGAAGGACCACGAGGATGCAAAGATCCACCAGCAGCTCCTAGAAGAACCCCCAGTGAAGCAGATGGATGTCCAAAGGAGGCTGTGATCCTGCGGGAAATCCACAATGGCACAGGCTCCAGGCAGGACCTGTGACACCATGGAGAGAGTAACCAAGGTTGGAGCAGGTTTGCACCACTCCGAGAAAGACAAGCTGCTTGCAAAGCTCTGTGCACACACAAAAGGAGACACATTTTAAGGATGTAAGCCATAATAAAAACATGGCTATAACAATCCAGAAATAAACTGGATTACAGAACCTAAGTACTCTGACTTAAGAGAAAACTGGCATCAGAGTTCATAGCATCAAGACCTCTGGAGACCACAAGGGGATCTCCTAGCTGAAAACTGAGAGGAAGGCATGAAACATGTTACTGGGGATGAACTGGGGATGAAATGATCACTGAAAGTGCCACAACTGATGCACAGTTAAGGTCTGGGCAAGGAATCAATCACAATTCACCTCATGTGCCTGATGCTTCTTCCCCTCCGTTTGCTCACATGATTGTTAGAAAGGTCATTATTTCCATGAAAGCCCTTCATGATTGCAGGACCAAAAGTCCTGAATTCATAGCCTAAAGGAGTTTCTCATGCTCTCTGCAAAAGGTCAGCTGGGCTTGAGGCTTGGACTAGGATTTGCTTGTCTGCCTCAGAGTGGGCACAGATAGAGGTGGCTCTTTTCCAAGTTGTATTCAAAACTAGTGGCAAAGCTTGCCCCCTCTCCCTGCAGCAACTGGTTTGGCCTATGAGAGCCTTCACGACACTGTAAAAAGAGGCTGGATCACATACCTCAACTCATCTAGTGACTGTAAGATGCTCAGACACTGCAACCATGCATGTCTCAAAAAACAGCAGCAGCTCTACGTTAGATCTCACTTATCCCTTCTGGAGACATGCACACAAGAAGCCAGGAAGGGAACTTTCAGCCATAACTTTTAGGGCATCATAACACAATGTTCTCTCACAGGAAGCATAGTCTGCCAGAAGGGTGATTCAATGTCAACTGAAAGGGAATAAGGACATGTATTGCTGCAGTACCAGCAGAAAAGCATTCCAACTATTTTTAGGGGTCTTCAAAGCATAGCAGCTCATGCTGTGCAATCAGACAGATGCTACCTTGACAATAGCAAGGACCTCTTTGCTGTAGGAGTGGTAGACCATTTGTCTGAGTCCTGAAAAGCCCCACCGTGAACAAAGTAAATCTGGGCGAGTTGTACTTGCCAGGTATGCAAGACCTCCTTTTTTGAATCTGAAAATGTGGGTTCAAGTCATGCAAGTGACCAACATATACTGCAAATTTTATTTTTATTTCCTTATTACAGAAACTAAATTAGCATATGCCTACACCTTAATTAAAACAAATTCACCATTGCAGAAAAAGAGCATTCTTTTTATTCTCTAAAGCACACCTGTGAACACAGAACAAAGTGTAATTAAGTACATAAAAGCTTCTTCTTAGTGCACCTCTCACTGCAGTTTCCCCATTAGTTCTTTTTAAAAAATCATTACATCTTAGGTATTTATATATACTTGCATTAAGCTTTGCATCTTCTACCCCTAATGCAATTCACTTCTAGAAATCAGTTAAGAAGCTAAATCAAAAAGGCCCCTTAAGTTTGCTTTATTTACAGATGCAATGGCTGAATTTAAATACAGTCACTCCCAGCACCAGCTTCCAATTCAAAGGATTAGTGCATTCCACAATTTCTCTTTAAAGTGTTTTCTAGAGGGGATTAAGTTGTCCATAACTACAGCTATGTAGGTAACTCCAGCTACCTACATAAATTACCTTATAGGAAATAAACATGCTGACAAAAATATTTTTAATTAGCAAAATGACAAAATGAGAAACTCAATCTTTAGGAAAAATGGACAGAAGTTTGGTTTAGTGTTGCAGTCATTGTCGATTATGGGAAGACCAGCAATGTGGGAGAAACAGGCTGAAGTCCAGAGCAGGTGTCTCTGGTTCCTTTGTGAAGAGAGCTGTATGTCCAGCTCTCATTTCCTCCTTTTTTTTCAACACATCTCCCATAACTACTTTTTTGTGAAATCATCGGGCAGATTTCTGAACTGAGACAGCATTCGGCTTATTTCAGAGGGGAAGAAAATAGCTGTGCATCTGCAGGCAGGCTGACTTGCAGTATCTGAATAAAGACAGATCTGCTCCTCTGAGTTTTAGAGTTTACAAGTGGATGCAGGTCTTGTGGCAACTGAGAAACTGCTGTAAGATTAACAACAGGGATGCACATATATTTGTCTGTTCTTACATACTTTCAAAACCCAAACGGAAGGAAGAAGTATCTGTGATTCAGGTAGATCCAGAAGGATTTTCTTTTTCTTACACAATAAGGTAAATTACTTAGCACATTCCAGGTTAAAAAAATTACAGTAAACATTCAGTAACTGGAATGCATATAATATACAAGTACCATTACATTTACAAAGCTGTTCAGGACAATTTTTCTTTCTATATTAAGCATAAAAAAGTTACAAGCTAATTCACAATAACTTTAGTTACAATGTTATTAAAATACATTGATGTTAATCATAAAAATATTTTACTATTTACATGTATATTGTATAAACCTTAACAATAAGAATATGCCTATTTTAGGATGCCTTAAATGAGTATTTAGGCAGATTGGCCCACCTTATAGTGCAGTATCCCTGTTTTGGTCTTCACACCATGAAACTGTACCAGATTCACAGTATCTTTGCTAGTGCTTGGCTAAAAGGCTTAAACTTTTTAATTATTTAAGAAGCATTCATTCATTCATTCATTATAAAGAGTCAGTTTTGTTTCCACTTTGTTTCTTATTAAATCCTACCCCCAACAGCTCAGGACACTCTGCCTGGCCTTGTGCGATTTGGTTGCATTTCCACATAAGGCTGTAATTCATTTCATCAGTTATCACACTGTCTTGCTTGTAGTCTGGATGCTGTGCAATAAATTCCCTCATCCACCGAGCAACTGTCATTAACTCTCCTGTGGGCAAGAGAAAGTTAAATTTCACAGTTTATACACCTAATTTAGCAGTACAACACCTAGAGTTCTGTGCACTATATACACAATTTATGAGTAGCCCATGTTTTCATGAGAAACAATTGATATAAACAACCTATACTTTTTGGTTTTCAAATGTGGCTAAACTGCAGGCACAATTAAACTGACATATCCCTGATGGTCTAAAAGCCACTTATCTGGTGTGATTTTCAAATTTGCAGACATTCCAATGACATAATGCAGAGAAAAGTAGCGACTGGAACAGGTGCTACCAACAGATTGTATAGCAAAAGGTCTTAAACATTTCATTTTTATAGCAAAAGGTATTTAACTTTTTCATCTGGCTGAGATGAATTAGCAGACACCTCTGCACTACTACATTTATATGAAATAACTTTGTAGTTGATCCCTCCAACTGAGCTGCTAGTTTTGATCAGTCAACCTTGGCTTACTATTCCTTCTCCCTCGGCAGCTACTCTAGCAAAAAATAGGCTGGTTCCAAAAGATACCAACTTCTGGTTTGTACACAGTGCTTCTGCTTCCCTACACAGTTCTTGGGTTGGTCAGCAGGTACCTAAGGGTCCCCAGAACCTCTACACAAGGTCACTGAATGACACACACCACTTGCAGGAGACTACCCCTATGAAGTAGCAGCTGGGGGCTGGCTGGATACCAGTGTCTAGGCTGCTGAATCTTGCTCCTGAATGTAGCACGTGCAAGCAAACCTTAACTACCACAAGTTTAAGGTAACTCCGACACTAAGACATTTGGATGGGCTGGTGGGATGCTCAAAGAGCCTAGAAAAACTGTCATGGCTAGCCACCAGAACATCAGCTTCGCTGTGAGAGTGGAAAGAGTCAAGGGCTTCCAACTACAGAAGTCTTTGGTTTGAGAATATTATAAAAGGCAAGAAGAATCGTGTTAGAGAAAGCATGAAGGAACACATAAATAAAAAGTAAAAAGAATCTAACACTGTTTAAAAATATCCTAGCAGTAGTTTTGAACAGATGTACATGAAGACAAACTGGAAAAATTGCAAAAAGTACAGGAAAGGAAAGCAGAAAAAAGGTTACTAGAATTCAAAATGTGCTTCAAAAACCAGAAGTAATGTTTTAAAGGAATGAGGCTAGAGTTTATACCTACATAAGAGGGCAGAAAAAAAAATTACCCAAGAGGCTTTATTTGCTGAAGGCACTAAAAACTCAACATGAAAACTTTCTGACACCAATGAGAAGCAGGGTGCCTGCAAGAAAGTCAGTGGAGTCAGGAGATGAGCTGAGCAGAGCTTAAAAAAAGACTCATGTTTGATGTGGAAGCCGTGCAGGCGTCCGTGCTGGAGGAGCGCACGCCAACACAGACACCTAGTGGCCAGGCAGCCCAGGCACTCCCCATCCTCATCCCGCCGTACCCTGCACACCTCCACTGGGAGCCCAGCCTGCAGCGCTCAAAAGTACGTACTGGGATAGGCACCACAAGTGACAAAAGGTGTGAGACACCTTCCAGGCAAGGAGAGACAACACAAAGCCAATTGTAACTTCAGGAGCAACAATACCCTGAAGAAGTCTGCACAGTTATGAATGCTGATGACAAGTGAGCAGACAAACACAGAACTAAAAGGTGTATCATGGAGTAACTGGGAAGAGCATTTAAACAAGAAAAACTACAGAATTAATTTTTTCAAAAAGTACATAATACAGCTGTGTCATTTTTTATTGTATTACTTTAGGGGGACAAAAAGTGTAACTGCTTCAAGAAAGGTAAAGCAAAGATCATGGAAATCCCATTTCTGAATGCTCATCAAGGTCTGTGATTACTGCACTGTGGGCAGCCAGGAGAGCACACCAGGACAAGGACCGCTTGATGCTGCTACCTCAGTACTGCTTTCATTAATATTTGGTGGTGGTCAGCAGCTGCTGTCTGCCTAGCAGATCTGTAGTCTCACTGAGTGGTGGCAGTCACACAGCAGCTAGACAGAGACCAGGAGCGTAATGCCTTGCTGTGCTGCAAGAGGGGATGTGACTGAAGCTGAAATGAATGATGCTGGGGCAAGGTTACAGCCACAGCAGCTATGGTGCCAGTGGTCTTAACTCATGAGTGCTGCGTTCACCATTTGAGAAATCTGAAAAATGGCCACTCTTTGTGGATATGATTCATGCTAAACAGATGAGGAACATTTGATTTAATAACAAGAGTAAACTGGAATAATCCAAAGCTCACACAGAAACATTGTGGCACAGTAATACAATACCTAATGCCTTTTTATTCTGTGAATTCTAGTTCTTAAGAAGCCTCATTTAAAAATCATTTCATAAGTTCATAAGAGCTGAACTATAAACCCTGGATTCTTATTTACCTACTCTCACAGCTTTTAGGTCTGTGTAAATAACAGGAGCTGACTTTTGCAATGACTGCAACTTTGCACTAGGTAGCAAAGTTTTTCTTTGGTGGGGAACACCTGCAGCTGGACTAGGTCACTAGACCTTAGCAAAAAGACTATGCTAGACTTATGCATTCCTTCTTTTTTTCAACAGCATTTCTCTGAAGGGAAAAAACCCAACAGACAAGGGAATACTTAAAAACATGTTACCATTTTGAAGAACTGCTAAAGCAGTGCATTACCAGATCAGACAAAATCTCCAATTTCCACCTCAGCTTTAGAAAGGTCTTTACCTAGAAGCTTCTCTAGCAATTTTCAAGAATTAAAAAGGAATGCAACACTTTAGTTTAAAACTGGGGTAGGGGAAGAAAAAAACCCCTTGACTTAGGAGGCCAGAATCAACCATCTAATTAAATTTATATCAGTGCAGGTAAACAGGGGATTTACACAGAAAAAGTTAAAAAGCTGCTGCAGACTGACCTAAGCACACAGTTCTGAATTAAGTTTAGCTTGCAACTTTTACTCATTATACTGCAGCATTTTAAGAAGAAACATAAAACAGTCATTATACACCTGTCCTGAAAAACATTGCATCATGGGAAAGACAGTGGAAGAGGCTGCTCTGCTCTGCCTTGAAGGAGTTCTGCTACATATGGAAGGACTTTCTTATCGGTGAGCTAAAGCCTAGGTCCCATGGTCTAGCAGACCTGGGTTTAGACTTGCCAATGCTTTGGAGCAGCGAGCTTTGGAGTTACACCAGCAATACCAGGCAAGATATCAGGCCCAGCCTCAAATACTCTTACAACACTCAACAGGGCAAAGTGGACTAGTGTATATTTAAACTACTACAAAGTGGACAATACAGTGGCAAAAGCAGCAGTAAATGGTGAAAACAGCAGTAAATGTTGTTGAAAAGCACAATCGAGGACTGGGTATATAGTACCCTCTAAACCATGATTGTTACTCTATCTGTTACTCCTAATTTAAGTTCTAAAATGGATCACCAAACATTAAAAATCAAAAATAGGCAGGACAAGATTTAAGCCAGAGAACACATTCCAGTCCTTTGCTCTAATGATTGAACAGCTAATGAGACATCCACAACTGCCATCAGTTTTATCCAACTGAAAGTAGAAAAATGCCAAGAAAGTCAATGTCCAAAAATGCCAAACATACCAGAGGCTCTCTTTTTTATCAGCTTCAGATAATTTAGGATGGTGCATCTTGTGTCCACATCCACTTCCATGTTTTCAAGATAGGAATTCAAAATTGGGATCAAACCAGGAAAGACTCCTTCCTGTGTAAGAGAACAGAATCAGCATAAAACACGCTCTGTCTGGTTTCTGGGAGGGTAGAATAGAATGTGTTCCAGGTAGAAGAGGTTATGACCTTCCCATTGATAATTGTATCAATGCTCATTAAGGTGTACTCTTCTGTGTCGGTGCCTGTCCCGTTCTGTGCAGAGCCACATCCATCCACAACAGCATTTCCACCTTCACGTGTGACAAAGGGAAAGGAAAAAATGGTTAAAAGGCAAGACATGCACTAAACATCCAAAACGGTGTTATTCAGATTACTTGATGTGATACCTTTGCATATATCTTTTCTGAAGTAAAACATTCCCTGCCGGACAGCATCTCTTTTCTGGGCCACCTTCATGTTTTCATCCACCTGGCAAAAAAAGTATTTCAGAGATCTAAGACATTTTAGAAAAGTAGAATTCTACCAAACTGTCACATCTGGATTTCTTATGATGAAACATCTATTATATTTCTTACTATTTCATCACAAAAGATCAAGCTGTAAAGGTTAGTTTTATTTTATTCTTAAGTGTCCAGGACAAACCTATGAACGGATGACATTTTATGAAACTGGGTCTCCAGCAAAAGAGGTAATGGTATCATGTTTGAACATGCTATGCTAACTTAAGTTTGGATGAAAACACAGGAACATTTATGATTAACAGGCTGCATCCCTTCTGGCAGACTTCTTTGCATATTTAGATACAATTTAAATAAGTACGGAAGAAGAAAATTTCAATTTCCCTAGCCATAGTTTGCTGCTTTTATTAACAAAATCATCACTGTCTTTAGAAGAACTATCACTGTATTAGTGATATACATGTATAGAAACACCATTCAAGTAACTTTCTATGGGAATTTTATCTATTCCATTCCCAAACATCTGTTATACAATTAAACTTGCTAGCAAAAAAGTTCTAAATTTCAGGCTTCTTTAAAGTCCTGCAAACGACCAAGTACATATGCTCTGCAAATGGCCTAAGGATTGCTCTGTCCTTCTGGATGGAAGATTTTGTTCAAGTTCTTTGGTTGGTGTGTTCTCAGGGAATTAACATCATACAGCTTTCACGCATTAGCTTTACCATATTGTCTTCAGAAAAAGAGATATGATTTGCTGAATTCTTTGTCTGACCTTTAATTAAAGGCTACGCAAAATCTTCACTTACTTCTTACCTTTCAAAGCTTTGTTTTCAATTCCTTTTATATTATGAAACCTATTTACACAACAGGCTGTTTTGAAAATCTGAAAGAACTCCAGTCCCAGCTGATGAGCGTTCAACCACATTCAATCAGACAACCAAGATTAGTGTGAGATTAGCCCCATAACCTCCTATTATTTTACTTGAAAGAGGCAGGCTTACCAATGGTTGTGCAATTTTGTGTTGCATTACCTGCCAAATTGCTTGGCAAGTTCAAGCAATTTTAAGCCCCCCAGCCCTACGATTCTATTCAAGCTCTTTCACCACCTGATCTCGTATTCACTCTTAACTAGTAGTTAAAAATTTTGTGCTTTTGAGACATTCAAATAACAATGTAATTATGTAACCTAAATGCTAAATTGCTGCATTATTTATGAAGTCTGAACTCCCTGACATCTCCTTTTAGAAGCTGTACCAAATGTATGGTATGTTTACTGTAAATTTACGCTTCAGTGTTTTTCTCCATTTTAATTAAAAAACTCTACAAAAAGCCACAGGATACTATGGCTATGCTGGATTTTCCAGCATCATGGCAAAAACCTTCTGCCCTACGACATCTTTTTTAAAGTTACCTATAACATTGCAAAGAATATCTATCTAAAAAGACATTTTTTGGTCAAGTACCTCAGAAAGAGAACATGCAAGGACAATTTCACACAAAACAGTTCAGCAATTGTGAGGGCAAGATTGAGGAAAAAGTACATTTTGCATGGCTGTTCTGTCTAAATACAAGTCCCAACTGTGACCGGAATCAGCAATATTTGTTTCCACTCAAATACTGTGTAACACTAAGCACACTGAACTCCTCCTTTCCCTCTCCACCAGATACAAACAGAACACAGAATAAGAGCATGAGACACAGGCAACATTCATGTTAAGATAAGTTTAAAGTTTTTATTTTGACCTTCACAGGTTATTTTCCCCCTGCATGTAAAATGGGGAAAACATGCCCTTTCCCAGCCTCCAAACAGCCTTGTGACAATGGTATTTCACAGCATTTCTGCGGACACTGCTAGGCATCACAGAAATTCCTACAGCATTTGTCTGTGTTTAATTCCATGAGACAGCAGTGAAATACTTGTTTAATACTGTAGAGTTGAAATTAATTCAAAGTACCGGTATAGAGGAAAACTGACTGAAAGATAAAAATGACTGTTCTCTAAGTACACAAATAATTTCCTAGCTTGCAGAGGATAAAAATCAGACTTGATGCAAATCCATTACATTTAGCTCTAATAGATCTGATCTTTCATACCTACCTTGGACAAAGGAATGAGAAAATCCAGTTTATATGACAGAATCACTCTGGTTAGCAATACCACAAACACAACATATGCAGAGTTTTCAAAGTCTGTTAACTGGACCTAGACAAGAAAGGATTAGAGATTCAGTTACTTTAGTGGGAACACGCTCATGCAAGCAGTCAAAGAGCAAGGACAGACTGGAGCAGTTTGACTTGGATGTTCATGCTGGTACTTGTGCTTGCACTCACTACACTTGCCGAGGGGTGATGCACACGCGCAATCACCAGGAGTGACTTCCAGCGCGCAATGCACACACATGCTTCAACAAACTCAATCGGGCAATTCGACGCCAAAGCACACTTGTGTTTCTAAAGACTATCTAATAACCTACACCTTCAGGCTCTCTAATTACAGAAGTATAGTAGCTTTTAAATTTTCACTCTACAACGATTAAATTCAGAGAGCTTAGAAACAGACAGCTATAGAATAAAAGCACTACTGAAAAAACCAAAACTGTGACAGTGGAATTGTTCAGTAGCAGGAAATGTACTGGAAAAATACAGTCTCTAGAAGCTAAATGGGGCTTTGTTTACTGCTGCTTTAATACAAGTCTAATTCCTTTCCCCATCACCCCAAATCCATTAGCATGCGTTGCTGTGCTGCAGTGGATTCTCCTGTCAGTTACATTCCCACAGTTCATGTCTGATTAAATACTGCTGTCCACTTCACTTGCATCTAGCAAATCAAAGGGGAGAAAACACAGCACAAGTAATAGGAGTTTGATACTGGATGGCAGAATGCCTGGTACTTTTCCACTTAAAAGGAAATGTGCTCTTGTATATACTGATGTCTTCCTTACCTCCATAGGTCTGAATTCCACTCTCCATCCAATATCTGAATTTGGAGGTGGTGGCTTAAACCTCATTGTCTGCCAGTTTGTAGACTGAATATTCTGTAAAGCACATGAAATAATCTGTCACAATCAAGATACACATAATTCTCTAATATAATAAAAGAAAAATAAGCAGATAGAGTCCTAGTGTTTTCCTTGGAAGAGCATATCAGGTTAGAGAAGTGGTTCCAAACTAAGTGCCATAACTTAAACATAACCTAAAGCCCACAGTACAACTACCTGTCCTAGGAGCAAATATACTGTACTTTCTCATGCTATTTTGGTTGAGTATTATGTACAAGACTCTAGGGGACTGATATGCAGCTGACTTTATTTCTTCAAGAGGGGCTGACACATCCCAAACTAAAAAGGCCTATTATTACCATAGCTATTACCTCACAAAGCTGTAAAAGAGATTTCTACATAAATAAACACAAACCAGTTTTTAGGAAGCCTTAAAAGTTGACAGTTCCCCTTAGCATTTATATACACAGCTAAAATTTAGGCTTTTCATATTTTATTTGGTTTAAAGTATAAGCTATGACCTTCTAAATAAAAGATAAAACTAATAAATAAATGTGTTTATAACTGCAGTCATATGCTAAAGAACTAGGTGAAATTAAAAATCAATGAAAAAATTCTTATCTAATACAACCATCCTCCAATTAAATAGTATTATAAAAATAAGCAATCATATATATATGTTTATTAAATTCCTCTAAATCAAACGTAACCTCAAAATGGTCAGATTCATTTGCATCATCTAGATGTATTTTCTCCTCAAACAAAGTCAATGGGTCTCGAATGAACAAGTGTGCAATATGCTGTGCCAAAAGGTGGTCAATACCTACAAAACAAAAATTCAAACAAACAATTCACACATATCAAAACAGGTTCTAGGAAATTATTTTTTTTTACAAGACTGAAAATATCTAACACTGCAATGCTACCTCAACCCACCACATCCTGTTCAAGTTTAAATGATGACTTCAGGAAGGAAGGAAATCATTAAAAAGAGAAAAAAACCCCAAAATAAACAGGTTCTTGTTTGGAAATGGCAGCTGAATATTGGTGTGGCTGCCATTCTTCCTGTTTTCTGATGCATTCTGTGCCATGTTTCCTAAAGCATTTCTGCTCTCTCCATAAAAATAAAACATTAATTCCAGCTCAAGAAACTCAGTTCGATGCATTAGGGACAGTTTCCGTTACAAATGAATCCTTTTTCAAAAACTCTCAAGACCACTCTACATAGATACTTCCTGGGTAGAAGTCACTCTGAGGGCTGCACAATGTTTGTAACAAACAAGAACAAAAACAAAATATCCCCACACACCGCAAACGTAATTCTTAACCTGCTCATAATGAAGCAAACACTTACCTTCCTTTATTAGGTGCTCGTAGATATCTTTGTCTATTGTCAAATCAATGTCATTGTATTTCTCACCACATTCAGATAGATAACTGTCTATGGAATCATATCTGGATTTACTGATTCTATAATGGTTGTTCTTCAGTGGCTATATAATTTAAGAATACAATATTTTAACAGCTTGTTAACAATGTTACCTAAGTTTTGCTCACTAATGACACTTATGTTGAGAATTATTATCCTATTTAAAAAACCCTACAGCCTCAATTAAAATTATTAAAAGCACGAGTCTTAAATAGGCTAAATATAAAGTGATTTTGGAATTACGACTATTTTGTCTGCAGCTGTATGTATCTGAGCAAAAAATCAGTCATCACACATTGACTAGAATTCTCTAGAAGTGGAAATGTTTTCCTGATGTAATATACCATTACCCCAAGCACCTGGAAAGCATTGAACACATATCAACAGTTTCACTATGCGCACACTGTTAGAGCTGCCCTTAAAATAGGCAGTTCAAGAATTATTTCAAGTAAATTAAAAAAATTATTTATGTAATTTTGTAAGTGCCTTGAATGGAAATTCCTGTCTTCAAGTTCTGACACCTGTCTCTGTTCATACAGTTCTAGTTTATACTACTTAGCAGCACCTGCTATTTAATCTAGTGCAATTTTTGCCTTTTGGGCTCAAGCATAAATTGGAAAGTTTCATCACAGGGGGCCCTTTTCAGCCAACTGGGGAAGACTGGGATTCCATACCTAATTAAAAATATGTATTTGTTAACACAAACTGTCCAACCAAGGTGAGTGTTTACACCATCTCTCCTGTATTTACCACAAGGACCATCACATTCCCTCATTAGTGATTGATGAGCACAAGTAGAATTTGATACTAAAGGAGATTTAACTTTTTTGCCTGAAAAAACCCAAACACCTCCTACATAACATGACTTACCTCTAGCCCTCTCTCCTCCCGCGTTCGATCGTCTACAGAAGCAGAGATCACTCCCCAGCGACAGTCAATGTCAGACACGTAGCCTCTGTAGAATGGAGATGCAGCACTCAACGCCATCTAAAATGAAACAGCCTAGTATCAAAACAAAGGACAGGCCAAGGAATCAAAAGCAAAATACAACCCCACTGGAAAGGGAACATGCTGGTCCAGAAGGAACTAAAGTATACATACTTTAGTTTAATGCACAGCCAAAGCCTGTCTAACCAGAAATATCTCAACTGCTACCTCCAAATCATGCCTGGGTGAAGGGTTACCATTCCTGAAGTGGCATCTGACACTTTCCAAATGTTTTACCTCTACAGATCACCATTTAAGGAATACAAAAATGATACTGGCAGAAGCATTTTTGAGAGAAATCAGCAAGTATTCTGCTCGTACACTTCCAAAGTTCACCTGGCAATCATTTTATTTTGTTTATTTTTGTTTGGCCAAGCACCTTAATAACACAGCTGGAACATACCTCACTCGGAGCAGGATCTACTCATCATCCAGACCAGACAGATGCATTATTTTTGTAACTCCTGTTATAAACAGTTGTTTATGACAACATGCTTATAAAAGAGACAGATTTAAACAACTTAAGCTGAAACTCTCTGTAAAACCAGACCAGAGTTGAAAAATTAAAAATTGTTTTAAGGAGCAAGCTTGCCTTGTTTTCATGAAAAACTGCCCAAATCTATTTCTAAAACTATTTAACAAGAATCTCAGGCATGTGGGAGTGAGAGCAGAGGAGAAGAAATAGACACAAGGGCCAAGAAGGAAGAGAAATCATCTGTTTTGTGGCGTCTTCTGCACATTAAATAGTTAACATGACTCATGTGGCAACCTAGAAAGCACCTTCTCCCAGAGTACCCAATTTGTAAGCTTGCACTTTGGATATTATTTTTTTTACATATAGTGGGTCTTGCCACTAGGGAAGAGTTCATCTGACCAATGTCCATTACTTACCACAATGGGACAAATCGTAGCTAGCTGATCATAGAGATATCTTGCTTCAGAAATGCTGCAAGCCTGAAAAGTTACCTGTTGGAAGATGTACAATTGCTATCACAATTTCAATAACCATACAACAAGCACAGTCTTCCTAGATTTAAAATCAAGTATATAATAAAATTATTTATCAACTAAAAATTTTAGGGGATTTTGTTTGTTTGGTTGGTTTTGTGTGGGTTTTCTCACTAAGTCTTGGACACATTTCTGCCCCACCTATCAGTGGCATTTATATTACAAGCTTCTTTCCAAGCCATTTCCATGTTCATTAAAAGATTTCACACCATAATGCTTCCATGGTGAGGCTAAATATACAAACACTTGCCAGAATCAAAGAAAACTGAGTTACCATACACATGGGTGAGTAATGCACCTTCAGGAAATAAGCCAGGAACCTACTTACTTAGAACAACAGTCAGACTCTATTGTAGATTTAACATTTGTTTTATGTGACGCTATTCCTGTTTTAAAGAACATTTCAAGATGCCTTTGATCCTGAAAGACTGTGGGAAAAAAAGAATATCTGTGTCTCTACTGTAACTTTCATTTAAAAAAAAACAAACCAAACCTCCAGCTTTTTCTGTATTAGAGGCCAGAACCCAACAAAAAAAAAAATCCAGAAAAGAAATGTTATTTGCAGACAGCAGTAATGCCTTGGGAGCCCTATCACAGATAGGCCCACTGGAATAGGTAACTCTTTTGTAATATTTTTGTGAAATTTACTCAGAGCAGCATCAAACAGAGGACATATTTCTAGTAGCAGATCTTACCCTCTAGACTTTGCAAACCAACACTTCATGAACTTAAATAACGCAGAGAGCGATCAGTCTCAAAATTCTCTTTGTCTTAGCAGTTTATGTATTCACAGATCAGAGGAAAACTTAGATGGGAATGAACCTCTGTACCACTATCATAACATTATACAACAGGCTTCAGCTCTAATCAACATCACTGCTTGCTGTCCTGAATGCTAGTTGTACACAGGCTTTCCCCTTCCAAGGATAATAATTAGAGAGTCCCACAAAACAAAAATGTTATTCTCAGTTTGCCACTAAACCAAACTGCACCTCAAGTAAGAGTTTGAAAAAAAACCAGCCAACAAATCCCTCCAAAACTCCAGAGTTCACTCGTGCCTCAGGGATGGATTTTTTTGGGGGGGTGTTGATGATGGTGGTATAGGGGAAATATGGGATTTATTTGTTTTGTCTTTTTAAATCTTCAATATTAATTAAAACATCCCAAATTAGAAAACAGTTCTGCTGTGGAAAAAACATTCCATGTCTAACCTTCAAGTGGCTTGTTTATTTTTCAGGAAAAACCAAGCAAACAAACAAAAACCCAGTCGTTGAAAAAACAAGATTATTTAATTATCTTGCAGAGAAGCAGCTAAGTATGATTTCTCATCACTAATTTTGGACATTCAGCACTAGGGAGTCAGCCTTGAAGTGGGGGCAGGTTGACAGGACACCCCTACACTCTTTCTCCAGACAGTGATATTTGCCTCCCCTTCCCTTTTATGTTTATTCCAAACCACGTTACATCTGAGATTCAACATAGTTTCTAGGCAAATGTTCCACTACTGAGGAAAAGGGCACAGCTGCCTTCTCCAGGAGGGCTACAGGCACTTCCAGTGCAGGCCATCCTAGTCCAAGCTCATCAGAACATTATTTTTAACTCTGGAAATGCATCAAACCAAGTTGTAGCTTCGTGTGCAGTAAGATAAAAAGGAACAAAAACCAAACCAAGATCACTCTCCAAACATGAAAGGAAGTGTATATACTACAAACTACCTTACAAAAATAGGTGGGCAATACATGTTTTCTTCTAGTCAGCTATCAGGAATTATTAGTTGATAGAGAAGCAGCTGCCAGCCTTGTTTTCATACTCCCTCCAATGATAACAGGACTACTGAATTTGAATTTGGCCACTGATTACCAGAATGTAATAATAAAATGTAACAGTATGTAATGGCAAAATAGTACTCCTTTAAAAAGGAATTTAATAATGTTTATAAAGTCCATACAATGACTGAATAAGGCTGGATTTCTCTTATTGATTTTAAGTAAGAGAGAGATGGTATAAAACAACCATGCCAAAGTAACACCTTGTAAAATCACACAGTATTACATGGTTACTAGTACTTTACTATCTCATCAGATTCTCCCTAATTTGCCCTAGTGACAAGAAACCATATGTAGCAGCTGTCAAGAACTTTTATTCATACAGCTTCTGTAGTTTCTCAAGCTCAAAGGGACTGCTTTTTATGAGGTTTTCCGCCCCTGCTATGAAACAAGAAGAGCCTGGAAAATTTCCTTTAATCCCATAGGGAGTTAACACTAGTCTTTTCCTAGCTCTGCTTCCAAGACTGTGGAAGCAAGAGGCATATTTTATCAAGAGTCAAATACACCATGATTACCTAAGGTGTTAGTCAGTGCCCAGCATCAGTGAAACATTTAAAACAAACAGAAAATGAAAGGATCAAAGCACTCTTAATATTCAGCACCTGGATTTAAAGGGAAGATATTGTAAGACAGAAATAACTCAGGCAAATAACTAAAACCAATAAAAAGTGAGCATACTCAAATGGGAGAAAACAGAATCAAAAATATCTCCCACCACACAGTTAGAGACAACTACCCTCAAGGATTTGGTAGGCTTGTGGTACAAGCAGTGAGAAGACAACTCTTTAGCAGGAAGCTAAACATATTTAAGAATGAGAAACTTTATACAGGAATTCATGACGTTTGTAAATGAAATAAAATTATAAAAAAGCAGGTACTTATTTTTAAAAATATTCCCACAAACTCTTGCTTTTGTTGTTCTAAGGGTGCAGAAGAAGGAAAACACTGAAAATCAGTAACTACAAAACCTGTCCCATTCCTACAAGACAGCTCAGCTTCCATCTCCAGTGTCCTTTGGTCATGCCTGAAGATGACCAGAGTGGAAGATGACTTTTCACATTTGAAAAGTGCTGGAGTTTCAGGAGCAGCTGCTTGATCAAATGTGGTTCGACCAGTTCAAAAAACCCTCCCAGCAAGTCATCCAATTACATTTGAATATCAGCAGAAAATAAACATAATGTAAGCAAATAAACCTGGTGTGTTGGATTGACCCTGCCTGGATGTCAGATATCCACCAAAGCCACTTTATTACTCCCCTCCTTTACTGGACAGGGAAGAGAAAATATAACAGAAGGCTCAATGATCAAGGTCAGGGGGAGATCACAGAATCAAGTATGTTGGAAAAGACCTCTGAGATCATGGAGTCCAGCCTATGACTGAATATCACCTTGTCAACTAGATCATGGCACTGAGTGCCCCCATCCGGTATTTCCTTAAACACCTCCAAGTACAGTGATTCCAGCATCTCCCTGGGAAGCCCATTCAAATATCTAATCACCCCTTCTGTGAAGAATTTCTTCTTGATGTCCAACCTCAACCTCCCTTAGAGCAGTTTGAAGCCGCTTCCTCTTGTCCTGTTGCTGGCTGCCTGAGAAAAGAGGTTGACCCCCACCTGGCTGCAATCTCCTTCCAGGCAGTTGTAGAGAGTGATAAGGTCTCTCCTGAGCTTCCTTTTCTTCAGGCCAAACAAGACCCTTGTGCTCCAGACTCTTCCTCATCTCCATTGCCCTTCTCTGGACACCCTCCAGCCCCTCAATGTCTTTCTTGTGGTGAGGGGCCCAGACCTGGACACAGCACTCAAGGTGCAGCCTCAGGAGTGCCAAGTACACAGGGACATTCACTGCCCTGGTCCTGCTGGCCACTCTGTTACTGATACAGACCAGGATGCCATTGGCCTTCCTGGCCACCTGGGCACATGCTGGCTCGTGATCAGCTGGATGTCAACTAGCATCCCCAGGTCCTTTTCCACCAGGCAGCTTTCCAGTCAATCTGCCCCCAGACTGCAGTGCTGCATGGGCTTGTGGGGGCCCAAGCGCAGGACCCGGCTCTTGGTCTTATTGAACCACACACAATTGGCCTTGGCCCATTGATCCAGCCCGTCCAGGTCCCTCTGCAGAGCCTTTCTACCCTCCAGCAGATCAACACTGACCCAACTTGGTGGGGTGGACCAGTTATTGTCACAGGCAAAACAGGCGTCACTTGGGGAAATTAACTGAATTTATTATGTGTCAAATCAGAGCAGAATAATGAGAAATAAAAACTAAATCTTAAAATCCACTTCACTCCCAAATTCTCTACTTCCTCCCCTCCCAGCCATGCAAGAGAGTGATGAATGGGGGCTGTGGTCAGTTCATCACACATTATCTCTGCTGTTCCTTCCCCCCTCAGGGGGAGGACTCCTCACACTCTTGCTTCAGTGTGGAATCCCTCCCCCAGGACAGTCCTCCAATGAACATGGTCACTGCTCCAACATGAGTCTTTGTCCTGGCATCAGCTGGGATAATTAATTTTGTTCCTAGTGGCTGGATACAGTGCTGTGTTTTGGATTCACTATGAGAACAACGTTGATAACACACTGATGTTTTAGTTCTTGCTGAGCAGGGCTTGCTCTAAATTAAAGACTTCTCATTTTCCCATGCTCTGCCAGTGAGCAGGTGCACAAGAAGCCAGGAGTGAGCACAGCTGGGACCTGAATTGGCCAAAGGGATATCCCATATCATATGGCATCATGCTCAGTATGTAAACTAGGGGAGCTGGTTGGGAGGGGCTGAATGCTGCTCAGGAACAGGCTGAGCATTTGTCAGCAGGTTGTGAGTAACTGTACTGCTGAGCACCACTTTCTTCTTGAGTTTTATTTCCCCCCCTCTTATATTCATTACCATTATTATTATATTTTATTTTATTTCAATCATTAAGCTGTTTTTATCTCAACCCAAAAGTTTCACCTCTTTCCAATTTGCCTCCTCATCCCACCAGGGGCAGGGGAGTATATGTGTGTGAGGGAGTGATGGCATTATTTGCTCTCTGGGTTTAAACCACAACAGCCCTTCCCACGGGCTACACTTAATGAACTGCTCCAGCTGGGGTCCCTTCCACAGGGTTCAGTCTTTCAGGAACTGAGTGCTCCAGCATGGGTACCCCATGGGGTGACAGGTCTTGCCTCCTTCATGCATCCACCTGCTTTGGTGTGGGGTCCTCCAGAGGCTGCAGGTGGGTCTCTGCTCCAATGCCAACCTCCTACCTCCCCCACGATCTTCACTGCAGGCTCCAGGGGAATCTCAGCTCTGACACCTTGAACACCTCCTCCCCCTGCTTCTTCAATGACCTTGGTGCCTGCAGAGCTGCTCCTCTTAAATATTCTCATTCCTGTCTTTACCTGCAATGCCACTGTGCAGTTCTTCCCCTCCCTCTTAATATATTTATCTCAGTGGTGCTACCACTGTCACTGTTGGGCTCTGCCTTGGCCAGCAGTGGGTCTGTCTTGGAGCCAGCTGGCATTGGCTCTGTTGGACATGGGAGAAGCTTCCAGCACGTTCTCATAGCAGCCACGCCTTCAGCCTCTCTGCTAACAAAATCTGGCCAGAAAACCCCAATATACTTGGATATGAAGACTAGAATACTAGACATACCATTTGGTCTTTTATCTCCCCTTTTGCCACACTGATGTAAAATGCATCAGTTGAATTAAGAAAGTGGAAGTAGATGTAAGACAAGCCTTAAAAAGGGAAACATTTAGAGAAGATAATGTGCAGTAACATCTTGAAAGCAGATGCACTTTACCTGGAGACAACAGTTTCCCATTCCAAAACCCATGGCATCCATATATATGTAGTCTGGCTTAGCTGCCTTTGCTGCTTCTCCATCATCATTAGGAAATGTTTCAATAAAAGGTGACGCCGTGTTCTTATCTTTAAATACTGTGCAGAAAATACAGGCACTCAGTAATCCAGAGCATGAGACTAAACAATTATTTTGAAAAAGAACAAAGATAAGACTGAATTTACTCACTCGGTACATTTATCACAACCTTCTCTCCTCTTCGGTGTCGAATGTTTCTGGTCAGTGTACTACAACAAAAGAAAAAGTTTTTTGAATTATATGAAATTTTCTCTTTATGCAAATATTTTTCCAACTACTTTCTCAACAATTTTTAGGGTTTCAGAATGTCAACTTTCTATTTATTTTGAGCATTTTCCTTCAGGATGCTCCTTCTCCTAGTTTTAAGACAGACAGTAACAGACACAACACTAAATTTTTCTTCAGTAAAGTCAGTCTTATTTTGATGGACTTCACAGTACTCTGCTGACAAAACAGTCAAAAGTAAAAGGCTACGAACCTGAAGAATACAAGGGCAAGTTAAAATGTATGCTTAGTTTTTAAACAGAATGATTTTCATTGTCCAAAGTCTCACCTTACAGTGAGAAGTACATGGTCCATTTCAGAGTAACTAGGCCAAGCTACTGAGTACAAAGATGTCACAGTGGCACACCTAAGCGAGAGCTGGATGAACTGTGTTTGAAGCATTTAGGCACAGGATTTCAAACTGGAAACCATTTTGCAGTAGAAAAATCAACACTTTTTGCCCCATAATAGTGTGAACTATGACATAAAGTTCCTTGAACTTAACAGTTTATTTTCTTAAGATACCCTGAAAAGAAAATACATGTCATCACAACTATTTCTGTCCAAGTCCTTGTGGTGTAGCAATGAACTACTATGCCAGTAATGTCAAGATTTTGCAGGTATGTCTATGGTATTTAGGCACAGACAAAATATTCAACTTCTCAAACTTCACAAAAATATTCTTACCTAAATCTAGGATGTTTATTGATGGCTTCATCTGGAAAAAAGAGGGATTTTGAAGCTCCTCCTTCTACTGGTGTTGGCTTATATTCCGGCAGTGTAAACCCAGGACACCCTAACCTGTGTAACACAACAATGAGATCCAAGCTGCAATGAAAATTGACTGTGAATTTGGAACAGTCAGATGATCAGAGATTAGTATTCTAGTAGACAATCAGCCAACAACCAGCTTCTGCAGTGGTTAACACAGCCTTTTTTTTAAAGAAACGCCACTAGTCTATCATTGGACAGCAAAGATGGACATTTTCAGTGTCTGAAGCAGGAAACTTCAGTACTATGGGGTACACAGTGCTTGTTATTAATACTGACATGCAGCTGCATTCTGTGCTATGAAGTTTATCTAGAGGATACAGGTTAACTGCCAAAGTAATTTATCCAGTTCTACTCTTAACAATCTACCCCTTTTAAAATGTATAATTAACAAACTCCGTAAGAATTAGAGGTAGTTTCATGTGGTAAACATACCCTAAGTCTTATAACACTTCTAGAACTCTGGAAAGCCCTGTGAGAGGAATGTCATAAGCCAAGAAAAATTGCACCTATTAGGTGTAAAATGTCGAGAGATATGCAAGCTAATCAGAATACACCCCTCCCCTTTGGGAAATTCCATTTTAAGCTTCAGAGTCACCTGAAACAAGAATAAGCTTCCAGTACAGCTGAGACAAAGGAATATTTCACAAGGCTGAGGTAAGTAGCAGATTAGTTTCTCCACGTTGGATAGTAAAAAGGGGAAAGACTGTGTTATCTTGAGAGGCTCTAGTATTTGGATGGTGAAAAAAAAGTTAGCTGATAAAATTACAAACAAACTACTCAAAATATCAGGAAACACTCACATTTCCGGGAATATTATTTATGTAATCAATATGTATTTCAGCACTGTTTCTTCTTCCTGGTTTCACTCTGTCAGTTGTCCTACCACTTGTAAACCCAGCTTCATCACTTACCTAAGCGCTACACTGTAAACTGCATCCCTCCAGTCCTCAAGAAAGAAAACTTTCTGGTCCAGCAGTGAGGGCTCACAAATTTAGGAACTAGGGACACTCATTTAGTATTTAAGCTAGAATGTTTTAATATTTAAGCATTTTCAAATAATTCACTTTTAACTGAGTTATTTTAATTTGAATAAGCTTACTTCTTTACCTTTCTTCTGTCTGCACTCTGTCTTTTCAAACGCACAGATTTTATTATTTACATGTGTGCATGCACAGATGCTCACAGGCATATGTACATGCTACTGTAGAGACAATGTGGCAAAAAACTGCATGAAAAAAAATAAACTCATGAAACCTCAGAAATACATGTTAGCAGGACTCCAGTCACACCAAGAGTGACTTGAATGGCAAGACAGCAAAAGGCAGAAATAATAAACTAAATTAGGGTAGCCTAGGGAGAGCAATCTCTGAGGGATGAAAGTAAGTTTGGAATGACCCCTAAGTAATAAACGACATTTTATTATTTATTGGTTTCACTGAAGTCCAATGTACTGTTCCTACAGTGATGAAAAAAGTATTTATCTGTAATGAAAGAGATGAAAAACTCCTCTCCCTTTATTCCCTGCAATACTGGGTCCAACTTTTTTTTTTTATGTAAAATTTACTAAATTACATAATGTACCTGTAAGGTTGCAGGGGGAAAAACCCAATTCTGTATACACTGAGAACTACCTAACCACTGGACTTTAATAAGCTCTTATTACATCTAGTGTAACTAATAGAGTGAAGGTAAGTTTTGTCAACAGAGTGTTCTTAAAACAGCATTCATGGGGCATTATGCAGACATTTTGGCACCTTTGCTGCTAAGTCATATTTTGTATTGTTCCTCCTCTCAGCAAGAATTTTGGGCTACTGCATTATGTATTACACAAGAAACTTGCCAGTAAGGCCAGCCGCTTCTCTTCTACTGCAGAGCAACTTTATTACCATTATAAGCATAACTATCTTCATTCACTTCACTGACCAGGCTGGTTAGAGTGAAAGTAATACATCTCTGCCTAGAATTATATTTGAAAGGAATGTCACAACACACTCTCCTAGATAATGAAGATCTCATCCTGAATTTAATTTCATGTCTTTAAAACAATAAAAAGGATGAAATCTATCCTTTGTAAGGGTATTAACCCAGGAGAGACGCTGTCCTTTCTAGATTCAGTAAGTAGAGCATTATATAATACAAGTACTAAGTCTGAGTAGTCCAAACTACCAGAGGCTTGCATGTACTTTAGTGAAAAAGTAGTGTTAAAAATAGATCAGGTTAGCCATGTTTTGCAAAATTGTTACTTATAAAGATCCAAGTTTGCAAAACAGGTAAAGAGAAACCTTTCCTATATAATCTTCTGTATCAACTCAAGAAGGTAGACTAGTCTATAGATAGCACTTTATGTTACAAATAATCAGTATTCTCTCCTAATACAAAACTGTCACAGGTTAGAGGCAACCTAAAAATACAAAATATGCTTATTTGCTTGACGCGTGACAATAAAAATTTTAGGAAACATGAGTAGAACATGAAGCCAAAGTACTTCATTCAAATAATGTTTTTCTCTATTTCATTGAACAGTTTAGCTATATGCAATAAGGAGAACAGGAAACATGGCATTACACTTCAACAACCATCTCACCTTGGAAATGATGTCACTGTGCAAACAGCCTCATTTTCTTTGAGTACAGAAGCAGCCTCTTGCCGTCTTTTCCTCATGTTGTCTTGCACAGTGTTGAATTCAGACATGGTTCCTCCATATGGCTGTCCAGGTGTCCCTTCAATCATGTAACTTCCATATTCTGGTCTCCAGAGCGTTGGGTGACTATAATAAAAGAAGAGCCACATTTAAATATTTGTGCAACTTCAAAAAACATTAAGTATTTGTGGGAATTTCAGAAATTAATACCACTTGCAAGAAAAGTCTCCTACATTTGAATATTTGACAGAGGAACACAATGTACCTTGCAACATACCTCACCATCAGGAAGTGGTAAAAAGAAAGCACGGCGCAGTTAGGCAGTAATAGTGCTGCTGTGTAGTACAATAAGCAGGATTTGCCTACACCAAATTGCAGTCACCCCTAGCATCTGTCTCAAGCTTTGTTTCTTGGGGTTCTAACTGGAACCAGAAAATACAGATCACTGCTGCTTTTCCACAGGAGGGGATAGGGAAAAACTGCCCTGCCACTCTTACATCTACATTTCTAGTTCTTCCAAAAATGAGAAGACAACAGGCTTCCCCTCTACAGCCCTCACTTGCTCCTGTCGTCAAGAGCTACGGGAGCAAGTGCACATGCATGTATACTTTACGGGACATGGATTACTGTGTACACACAGACACAAAAATCAGAGGAAGACAAAAGCATAATACAAAAAGTGCATGGACTACCTTGCAAGTGTGCTCAAAATCTTTCACTTCCTGAACCCCAGATTTATCTGAAAATATCAATATCTGTGGTTTACAGTTTTACCAATAGCAGACTTGACTATTAAGTCAGGTTAACAAAATTTTGCACAGTACCATAACAAGAAGATAAAAAAAAAACAAACTGAAAACAGCTACTCACTTGGGATTTACCTTCTCCCCCTTGTCTTGCAGCGTTTGAAGAACTTCTTCACCACAGAGTACCAAGCGCACTTTCTTATTTTCATGGTCAAATTTTACCAACATATATTCCACCTTGTAAATAATAAAACGAAACAATTAAACAGTAAGGTTTTGTTCAGACACAAACACAATGGCACACAATTTTAAGCATCAAGTGAAAAAAAAAAGATACACTCAACTTCAAGTAAGTTTATAAAACATCACTATGAACACAGTACGCAATACTGGCAAAGACAGCTGCAGGCTTATTTCATCTTGAATAAAGAATTTAAATTCCTTGAAATTTCTTTCCTTCCATTTCTAATTGGAGACACTTCACAAAAAAGATCCTCAATTTGTATTTGCCTTCGCAGTATTTTTAGACATGAAAAAATTAAAACACCATGCAAGCTATATGCAACCCACAAACATTTCACTGTCATCCCATCAGTTAGTCTCTGCTGCTGAAAAAAAAAATCCCAGACAAACAAAACCACCAAAAGTGATTCTACAAGGCATCCATTTACACCCATCACTTGCCGGAGCCATTAAAGACTAGCACTGTGTCTCATTTACACAGAAAGCACACAGCTGTTGGAGATAGCATCAGTCCTGTCATTATGTCACTCCAGCTCTTGGCATAGCACAGTGGTTTTCACCCCTGCTCGATTCAGCTTTGCTGCCACATTTTCTTCCCCTCCTGCCCAGCACCACACCTGTCTCCTCACCTGCCCCTACCCCACGCTACAACCCACACTAGATCCAACAAGCCACTCGTGGCAGCAGCACTGCATCCCAGCACTAGAGAATATGTTCCCCCAACAGACATTATCTGAAAGCAGCCAAACCTGGAACACGCTCATCTCAAACTTCCTGATCTCCATGCACACTTGCTGTCAAAGCTCCCACAAAGACTTTTAGAGTGCTACCTAGCACAGCAACCTAACAGCTTCTTGGACCTTGTAGCCTTTCAATACTTATGGATTTGCTATTTGCTATAAGGCCAGAGGATGCTTAGCAATGTTCTGAGAAGTGTAAAAGACAAACTAGCCCCCCAGTGTGTTGCCTACATGTGAAAACAGAAGCCACACATGGAAATCCATTACCAGAGTACTGGCTTTCAAACCCTGGCTGGACCAGCGGTGACAGGCAGTGCCTTTTGTTGGAGGCTCTCGAACCACTGCCTTCAAGACTTCCAAAAACCATCTAGTTCAAACATCAACTTATAGTTAAAAATTCAGGTTGCAATTTCACAGCTAGGACTGTCAGAGGTGCACTGTGCTCCTCAGTTTCATTTTCCAACACTGTCCAGAGCCACATCCCTCTGTATTTAACAAGATGCTCATGTTAAATTTCCAGCATATCAACTCATGGCAATTTCTATTTTGTACAGAAGTTTGATGAAAATAGGAAAGCAACTTGCCAAAACACAGGGAACTTGTGCTGTGTTTTACAGCACACTTTAAGTAGATTTGTGGTCTTCATGTTCTTTGGTTGCTTCAGTGTCCATGGAAGAATTATTGCTTACTACTGTGACAAAAAATATAATCCTCTGTTGGGATTTGTGATTAAACCACAACCAGTAGTATCCAAGAGTGTTTGTAATTCTACAGAATCTGATCAGAGACTGGTCAGACCTGGAGGGACTCATCCAGAAATTATACACATTTGCTGTATGTTTTCTAAGATCAAATTTTGATCTCCTAGAGAAAAAATAATGATTTCTAGTTTCTGTGCAGATTGCACTTTCTTGCATAGTGTATTTTGTGAATTGTGTGTAATATGACACAATAATCTATTTGAGATTAACTACAGACTATAGTAACCAGAACACAGTTGAGAACTGATTTAATTATTACCCAGCACCAGTCTCTCCAGTGTCACTTGACCCTATTATTGGAAAGAAAAAGGGACATCCAGTTTCCTACCCCATTCAACATAATCTCCTGCTATGTACAAGTATCATTCTCACTAGGAGCTGGCCTAATCTAGAGAGGGTATGGAAGTGCACAGGTGTGAGGCATACACATGGATACAGAATGGGCATCAAGTTGGACACACGCCTGGCCTCCCTCCACATTACCTGTGGGAGTGGGTACCAGAAGGGATAGCACAGGAACTGCAGTGGCTGTCGAGAGACCCCAAAGTTGAACGTTTGTCTACCTTTACATGAGTATGCTACTGTGATTAGCCTCCTGTCCTAGAAATCCCTCTCTAAATGTAGCTGTAATGAGCTGATGGGGAGAACACTGTACTTCTCCACAAACCCAATTAACTGCAAGTTAAAAAAAAAAAAAAAAAAAAAGCCAAAAGTGTAAAGAAGCACTAAGCCATGAAGGCAGACCCAAAGAAATCAAAGTGTTTCATATTTCAAGTACAGTAGTGAATATATTGCATTTATGCATCTAGCTTTAGAAACAACTATTACTTTTGCCTCCAGAAACGTTGACTGAATCTTCAAAGCTGTCTTAACACACGGATGATCTGGCATTAATTTTAATGAGAAAAGAAAAAACTTCAGATGGCTGCCAACAGTTCCAAGTAACCCACAGAGTATCTTGACAACAGAGGGACTGACTGAATGGGCATCCTTAAAGAATGTAATTTAGGCTCATCAAAAGACTTAGCCTACAGCTACAAAGAAAAAACAAATTCAGAGTTCACACACTTTTACATTCAACTTCAGGTCATCGTTCACAGACTTCTCACATGTTTTTTATCCACAACAAAGTTCAGAGAAACGCAGCCAAGCTGAGAGAATCAGCATGCCTGGCAGAGATTCCAGTCTAAAGTCCAAATATGAGGGGCTTCACCCAACATCCATAATTCATTATTTTGCTGAGCTCTTTAGAGTTCACTTTGCTCTATAATTTTAACTAGGTTCCTCAGCAAGAAGCAAAATACACATCAGATCAAACTACTGATGCAGATGGCTGACCAGCAGCCTTGCTTAGAGCCATGAGGCCAATGCACCCTGTCATGGTAAGGAAGGTGGCCACTTTGGACCAAAGCTTCCAGTCAGTGCTCTCATCATGCAGCAAACCCTACACATCTCTGTCTTCTGGCTGGTATATGCTGCAAGGCTGCTGAGGACAAGACATGGCCTCCCAGCTTCTCCCTGCAGACAGACATGCAACCGTGCAACCTCCATGGACTAATCTCTCTGACTAGTCCACGTCTGCTTGGCTCACAGAAGTTCTGTGGTACCTTACCAGGCAAAGGAACAACAGTCTGGCCAGCAAGGTTGCAAAGAGAAAGCTGAAAATCCAACCTCCTGCCCCCTCCACCCCAGAGAACACCTAAACTAAATTATTGTTCACAGTTAAATGCATTAAAAAAGCAAATACATTCTTAGTTAAAGCAAATACTCAGAGTGTAACAGAACTACCCATGAGCCAATACAAGGAAAAACTGGTCTTTAGAGGCTTCCTTCCTCTTAATTACTGGCTTGCAATGTAACTGCATCGACAGAGTACTTCCACGCCAGCTCTGCTCCACTCCATTGCCAAATCTTCTCAAGAAGCAGTATGCTCCATTAGTTTGCTAGCAGAACAGCACCCAGAATGGTGTTACCTCACTTACTATCGCCTTTTCTCACAGTTGGCTACCAAGAAAATTTCAGGCTTTTGAAAATTCTTTGATATTCCCTCTGTAAATACAAGTGAGACCTTGAAGCCTCTCAACTGGATAGCCACAACCAGTCTCCATTCATTAAGTCAAACAGTTGTGCTTGACTTGTCTGGTGGCAAAATGAAAGATGACAGCTCTCTGGAAATGGGTAAGCATGTCTGAAATCCTGTTTGAATGCCTGAGTTATTTGACCCATAATTACACGTATTATTTCTGCATAAAGTATGCTTCTTAAAAATGAAGGTGTTTCAGTGAAACAACCCATTAGTAATAATTCTAAGGAACATGGAAGACCAAAGTTGCCATCCATGCCACACTGTTGTCCCAAATGCGGGCTTGTTGCCCAGAGTGCAGTGCCAATGTACACACCAAGACAAGGTATTTCTATTTAATTATAGAATCTTCAAGTTTGGAAGAGACCTTTAGGATCAGCAAGTACAATGCACTATCAATGCACCACTGCCACTGTAACCCCTAAATCACTAAGCCATGTCACTGAGCAAGATGCAGATGCCTCTTCAACATCTCCAGGGATGGTGAGTCTGCCATCTCCCTGGGTAAACTATCCCAACGCCTGACCACCGTAATGGCCAAAATTTTTTTCTAATGTCTAATCTGAAACACCCATGTTTCAGTTTAAGGCTGAATATTTCTTTATTCTAATTTGTGCAAAGCAAGGAGCTAGGTGATAACCTGGAAAAGGCTGCTAGCTCCCCTATCATCAAAGCTTTATACCATTTATACATTTTAGCAATTGACTACATTGACTACAAGTTACACAGTTCTTTTATTAATTCTACCTTCTGTTGGTTAAATGATTCTCTTGCCTCTCATGCTAATTAGAGGCATGCTCAGTACTTCTCTTGAGTTGGTGGGTTTCTTGAGTCAGTGGACCATGGTGGTGGGAATCTCTCCCTGCCGGAATTACCTTTTACCCAGTTGGAACTGATCTCAGCACAGTTGCTGAGTTGGCTTTGTTCATTTCTTACTTATCTTGGGAGTTCTGCCAAATGTCCTTGTGGCCTGCAAATTCTGTGCCCTTTGTGTCCACTATCAGTAGTACATCCTTCTCCCCAAGCCTTGTTAACCTCTCCCCCCTAGACCTAAGATCACTGAAACGCATCAAGCCCTAAACCTTAACGCAGCAATTCTACCAACAAGTAATTTATCTTTTTAATGCCTGGATATCAACATCATATCATCATCCAAATACTTGCCTTGGTAGTGGTCTGCTTCCTAATATGAAAACCTGTCCTTGCACACTCAATTTAACACCATCATGCTAACTATACAGGGAACAAAACCTGTCTAACAGTTAAGAGTAAAGCCTCTGCTGTAGCATTAAATGTTAAAATCTTTTAACATTCCAAGTATTTGCCATCAGGTACTTCTGCCTATGAAAACATTGGTAAGCACAGAGCCTGGACTTCAGTAAGCCTAGAAGTAACATGCCAAGATTCTATAATAGAAGAAAATAGTTTAGAAGAATTATTTGAAGAGAAGCTTTTTTTAAGAGAAAAGCAATGAAGAAAGCATTGCTTCATGCTTTCTACTTGTGAAAAACAGTACTTGCATTAGCCTTGTACCACACTCCTGACCATTTATCTCAGACATGGATGCCCCACCCCTGGAAGTGCTCAAGGCCAGTTATGGCGCTTTGAGCAACCTGGTGTAATGGAAGATGTCCTTGCCCACAGCATGGAGTTCAACATGATAATCTTCAAAGGTCCCTCACAACAAAAGCCATTCTGTGATTCTAAATAAACCAGATCATAAGTGACTCATGGACCACTGCTATTTCTCAAGGACAATCTTAATGACAGCTTCTTTCTTCTTCCACTGGACAGCTATTGCCATGTGTACCTGGAGCAATTGTTAGCAGTCTCTTCACAAGAACCTTCCTTCAGGCCTGGACCTTTAAGAGAAATTGAAAATTTTTCCTGAACATCCAATGAGGTCTCATGGCTATTGTTTACTGTTAATGAAAGCCACTACCAACATTTAAGTATTTTCATGCAGCTTGCCTCATATACTTACATATGCAGTAGAAAAGACCCCTTTCACTAGTTATTAAGCTCACTTACGGAAAAAACAGTAGCTCTTCCATATACTTATTCATCAGTTTATGCATCATTAAAATATCATTATCATTAAATGACAGTCTAGAGAAGAACAAAATTTTAATAATCTGACTGTTGATTAAAGAATCTCTGCCACAAGTTTTCAGTGTTAGATGGAAAAAGCAGATTAAACTCCGTAGGTACAAATACTTCTCACAGATGTAAAGCATAACACCCAAGGTGGGCTTTTTTGATGCAGTTATCTTTTCACCACTTCTGTGATAAAACATGGAGCCACAGAACTAAACAGCTGGTAATGTACCTTTAATGTAATGTTTACTGTCTTACAATAAGTCTATCTCCTGAGGGAGCACATTTCAGAGGAAAACAAGTCTGGAAGTGCCACCTTCTTTCTAGCCAGAAAGCCCCCAAACTGCACACTGGCATGAGGCAAGGCATTTCCACACTCATGAGATTACCATGGACGTTCTCTACCACAGAAATAATTTCAAAAATTTGCAACAGGAGAACCAAGATTAAACTGTAATTCCCAAAATGCATAATTTTGATTAAGCAGATTGGAAAAGGCAATCCTATGAAAAAAGTACCATTGCCAACTCTAAACAAAACCAATTCACAGAAGGCATGTCCCAGAGACAAAACACAATTAATGTCTTACATTACATTGAAAATAATAAAAAAAAAATGAACTCCTATTCTTAAATATTAACATTAAATACTATCATAGACAAAGAAAACAAAGCAGATGTAGAGGCTCTCATCTCAGTCAATACCGCCAGTCCCAGCTAAGCACTCTTGCCTGTTCCCCCTCTCATGTGACAACATCAGGGCTGCAGATTTTTTTGGGCATGACACAATGTGACTAGAGACCTTTCTGCACACACCGCAAACCAGGAAGCTGGGTTATTGAAAATTAAAACTGAGAAGTTATAACCATTTGCATGATTCTAAAGAAATAAGATGTGGTGCATTACAGAAAGAAGTGTCATCTGACTTCTGTATAACATAACACCTGAGGTTAGTATTATTAAAAAGACTAGGATCATGTTAACTTCAGATTTCTGCAGCAAAGACTTTATTTATTCACCTGCGAAACAAAATGCTCCAAGCTTCTAATTTGCCTTTTGCAGCAGAAAGAAAACTAAAAAATCTGAACAACTGAATATACAACTTCAACAACAAAATCTTTCTTGTACTCATCCTTCTGAGTCACCCTTTCTCATACTGTTAACTAAAATAAGGCATCTGCACAGCAAGAAGAGGTCCTGAGGGAAAAGAGGAACTACAATAGAAAATATCCCATGATAAAACCACAGCAATCCACTTGATATCCACAAATATTCTGTGAACAGAATATTTTGTTATATGAAAGATACAAACAGTAGGCAATGTAAGCTTCTCTTATTAAAATCTAAGATTGGGAAGGAGGAAATCAATGTTTTCTATGGGGGCAGGTCAATATTTATGACCAACTACATACAGCTTGCTTTGGGAAAAAAACTCCTAAAAACACCCCCCTAAAAACCGCCACACAAAAACAGCCCTAAAACCCCCAACCAACCACGCACACAAAAAACCTAAATAAAAATCCAAACAAAATTCCACGCAACAGAAAACACCAAAACGTCCAAACTTGTTTTCATTAATTACAAAATTAAATTTTCAAAGAGAATCTCTCAGTATAAACTGCAGTGCATGTGGCAGTAAAGCTCTCAGGTAGGTAACTGGTGCTGTACAACAACCAATACACATCACTCAGCCACTGGAAGACCTGAGCAGAGGGAGATGAAGCAAAATTATCAGCCCTCATGGGGTTAGCACACTGTGCATGTTTTGAGAGCCAGACGGTTTAGTTTAGATTTCCCTTGATGCCAGGATTAAAACCAGGCAGAAAAAGTAGTTTCATGGCAGTCAGTTAAAGTATGCAGAGAAGGAATAAACATGAGACTCTTCAAGGGCACTTATCTTGCTCAAGTCAAGATTTAAAGAGCTGTATTTCCATGCACATTCATTTTAGAGGTTGCATACATGCACACTCATGGCTGTCAAGCAGCATAAGCTGATGCACTATCATACCCTCAGACCAAGCCCCAGAAACGCCATTATTTAAAAGAGCAGGTATCCATACAAAAGGTATTAAGGAAGTACTAAATCTATTTGTAAACAAGTAATTCCACTGTCCCTTTATCTAGCCAAATAAAGCTCAGAGAGAAAGGGTAAATAAGCAGACACGTGACAAATAACAAAATCATTCTCGAGTGTTGCTTCTCCCCAAGCGGCCAGCGGGTGAGCACATCGATTAAGACAGCTCCATTGAGATGCATCCGCACATGTCACATTCGGCAGAAGTCATCATGCGGAATTTCTGCATGAAAAAAAATTCAAAAATTATTCTGTTTGGGGAATTTTGCTGGGGGAGGGGGAGACTAAAAGCATTTGTCTTAAAATGACAAGAATGCAAAAAAATGTGTAAGACTGTAGGCTACCATTAGCTTTATTATAGGCACAAGATTACCAGGAACAGCTTTTAAAAAGGCAATTTCTGCACACTGGTATATTGCAGCAGTTTGTACAAAGTGAGAATGTGAGATCATCATAGTACTGATGGTGAATCTGTATTAATGACTTGGGTGAATTTTTTTTAAAGACTACATATTACTGACATTCTGGAAAACGCAGCATCTATTTTTTGTGATTCTGTTTTATTTATAACATATAAAACAAAAAGCTAGTTAGAAAGTTTCAGACAAACATTAAAGAAACCCCACAACTCTCTACACAATTATCTAAGTGGTGTGGATAGATGGACAAACATCTTGTAGCATGTAAAGTTTAACAAAACCATAATAAACTGTCTGTTCTTGTTGTCCATGTAAGTCCATGTCTATCTTGGCTTCAAAGCTATCATGTGGCATCTTGTTCCACAGGGCACCTAGGCTTTGTAAAATACATAATTATCTTAAAAGGACATCTGCTCTTCTGGTCCATTAAGTTAACCAAGTTTCTTGTAAAATGAGAAATGAATACTACCTTTCTGTACACCATGATGCTCTTTGAACCTACTCCTTCATCAGTTCTGGTCCTTTCTTATATCTTTTTGAACATTTTTATTCATGTGTATCAGTCTCTCACCAAGCCTCACTGGTCTTTTAGCAAAGAGATGATGAAAACTTCATCTGTGTACTTTAGGGATAGTACTTGTGCTTATTTTATGCAGCTGGTGAGCTAGATTCACCATTGCTAAAAACTGCCCTAGATTTTGTTCCTGGTTTTAAATGGGTGACAGACAAACTGGAGCCTCAAACTGTGTGCATCTGAACCCAAATTCACTTCCTTAATATGCAGCAATAATTTTACCAGTCTGAAGTTCTGCAGGCTGTAATGTAACATCTCTGATCATATCATTTACACGTTGCTACGGCCCTGGAAAAACCCAAAAACACAACAGGCTAGAAACTGTAACAAGACATTAATGCAATAGCTAGTTCCCTAGTTTCAAGAGGAAATACAGCTCTTTTCAAAGCCTAGTATTTTATTAATAAAAAGGAGAAAGCTTTCAAGAGAGTCATGCATCTTCTAATCAGAAGCAATACCTTTGGAACATTCTGGCCTCTCGTAGCTCCTGAGAAGGGCTGCTTTGCTTCTTGCACGAGGAAGTGCCGATTAACACATGTTCATTTCAGTTCTCATCTAACTTATTTACAAGGTATAACTAAAAAACTAAAGGATAAGGAGGAGAATGAATCAAGTGCACAGGAGAAAGATCAAAAGAAGCTTAAAAAGGACTGAGGTAAAAGGAAGGAAAGAAAACAACCAAAACCAAACTAGAATTTACTCAGTAAGATTTCAACTTGCAAACAGTGCAGCGGTACATTTTTCATGCTGCCTCATACATAGCATTATCAAATCTATTTAATGCCCTCCAAATTTTACTTCAAGTTTCCATTAAGAAAACAACTTTTTTAAAGCTGAAGATGCTAATTGTGGGCTAGGTCCCCACACCGATAGGAACAAGCCTCATATACAACAAAAGGGTCATTATGTCCAGTTTCACTAAACAAGGCTGAACAAGTCAGATTCCCACTTCATTCACATGTACTTTAAACTAAAACTGTCATGTTTTGCCCATGCTTGCTTTCTACATCCCTTCCTTCCGAGATCTCCCTCTGGCACACCTTTCTCAAAATTTTCTTATGCTGAAATAGCTCCTCAGTCTTTATAGACTGTGGAAGACAGGCATTACATACACATATGAATACATATGTATATGCAGTTTGGAGTGAAATGCTGTGACTCGTACACTTGTGTGCACACTCAGCACAAAGCAGCAGCAGCGAGCCTTGCCAAGGGCCAGCCATTCCACTTGTCTGATCCGAGTGTCCCCATAAAGCTCCAAAGGGAAATTTAAGCAACATCCGTCAGTTAGAGGAATGCAATCAGCAGACAAGAGGCACTGAACAGCACAGGCAACTAGTAGTGCACTGGCACAGAAGGCAGCTTTTTAGGACAAACACTGGGAAGCAGCAGAATAGGCTAGCATCTACCAAGCAGCACAAACTAATTGTTGCACATAGTATCTGCTAACTCTACTGGAGTTCTGAAACACAGTACTGAAAAGTGGTAGGTTTTGGATTCTGCTGCACAAAAATAAAAAAAATAAACAATGATCACAACTCTTCAACCCCCAAGTCAAGCATACATTACTGGAAAGAAGAGGAAGACGAGAACACAAGATCATACTTGTTAGCATGACAGGGTCTCACCAGCAGATATAATTGTTGCCCAAACTTTGTGGGCATTAAAGGAATGATTGTAAGGCGGGGTTTGATGAGGGATAATAAGATAGTTCACTGTTTTGTATTCTCCACAGTCAGGAGAAGTCAAACATAAACAGGGAAGTCAATTGTCAGTTTAAAAAGAGGTAAAAGGATGATTAAGAGGCAAGAGGATCTTCACCTGCAAATGCAGATTTAAGGAGACCTTTAGAAAGTTTTTTAAAAGACAGTCTTATACTGTTACACTCATATTTGGTATTTTACCGTTGCAAAGGCTTCATGGTTGTGGAAAACAGAGAAAAAAAGAACTTACCCCAAAACAGACAACAGCTCTTGGTTCTATTAACCTGCAAGCAATAAAAGAGCTGACTTTTCAAAACGCAGCAGAACTAGTGGTTTGACCTTTCCAGCTCTTTACTCAGGAGAGGATGGGAGTGCTAGGGAATGCTACCCTGCAATGTAAGCTGTGATGTTGTCTCACTCCTTTCAAAACAGATGCCACCACCATGCTCTGTTAGCACTTAGCCTTAACACTCCTGTCTGGCAACCAAGAAACAGCACATGAAGATTCTCCAGTTTCATTCCCTTGGAACCACAGGGAATGTTGTCCCTAGGAGGTTACACACACCCCAAATGACCCCCACAGTTCTGTAATGAGTCTTACAACATGCACTGAAAAGTGGGAGTCCTGTTGAAAATAAAACCAAAGCAAAGGCTGGTATCTACACTCATGAGCAAACACAGTATTTCCTTCTCACACTGGCATCACCTAGATGGGGAACAACCTTTAAAGTACTCACACGTATGCCCTGAAAGACAAACTGAGTACATGCTACTGAAATTGGGTTTCTTCTCATAAACTTTCCTTAAAAAAAAATTAAAAATACATTTTTCACTAAAGACAGTCACAGAAACACCTCTTGAACACAAAAGTAATTTTGTTTATTCTGATTTTATCTCTACCATTACATGAGGGCTGTCATCTTCATTCTGGATTTCCATCTTCAATAAGTTTTCAAAACAATTAAACACCCTCAGGCTATGACTTTTTACATGAAGGCCAAAGTGCACAAAAGACTTTTAATGAAAACTGTCCAATTAGTCAGTTGATTCATCTAAGCTGCATATAAATGTGGTGCCACTTTCTAGCAACTGAGAGGAAAAATGGAAAACGAATGTACTGCCCTTTGCATTACTCTATCTACAGCACAGCTCAAGTAAGTTATGGACTGAGGTATGGTTTTGTGTTTGCACAAGAGCAGACAGGTTGCAAGTACCTGGGCCATTAACAGACTCCTAAATGCTGTGTTACATAAAAATATATAATTGCATAACACAGCAGAACAAAGTTGCCACACCTGAGTTTACTAGCATTTGCTAAAATGAAGAGGTAGACAATGAACTAGGTTACCTGACCTTCTCTGAATGTTCACAGACATTTCTAATACAGCTCTCACCTCCTTATCAAAATCATGTCTGTAATGATACTGCTTTTAAAATCCTGCCTCTCGCCATGCTAGGGCACGGTAGAAGAAAACTGTGAATCTCCTTCAACATAAAGCTCCACTATTTAGTAAGCATAACCACTTTGTTCAGTACGGTCCCCAGGCCAAAGGAAGAATGAGGCTCCCAGAGCCCCAGTCTCACCACACATCTAAGACTACTAAGCGATCAGCTGCAGGTGCTGCAGAGGCTAGTTGTACTTGACCCTTTCCTCCACACACTCCTGCTGATTTCTTCACATTAAGCAGAGCTTGTTGGGTCTACCTGTGAAAGAGCTGAAGCTCTCCTGAGAAAACCAACCACTCTAAAACCTGAATGGATGAAGAGATTTTTGCTGGGTTAACTTTTTGAACTCAGATGGGCCAGTAACAACACAAAGCAGGCAGCAGAAATACGAGCCTGGGACACAGGGAGGGAAGCTGAACCAGCTTGCTAGTGGATCAGCCTTAGCTGTCTTCTGAAATCTCACTCCGAGAAAGCAAGGACATCTAAAATCTAACACCCATTGAAAAATGAGTACCATCTTTAAAATATTAATGAGAAAACCCTCAAGCTAAGTCTCAGAGCAACAGGAAGACACTGTCCATTTTCCTGAACTCAGAACTGTGAGGCTCTTTTGTCAGCCTAACTTCAGTCATACAAGACATGTGAAAACACAAATGTCAGACAACAATGGATAAAAGTATATTTAAACTTCCTGAGTCCACACCACCCTAGCTGCAAAACCCTGCGATGTAGACTACACATGCTCTCAATAAACAGATTTTAGTAGCCAAGCCCCCATTCACTCATGGAAGCAGCTCCTGTGTGCTTACGCTTGCCCTGCTGTTAAGTGAATTATGACAGGGGTTGATTTAAAGAACAGACTTGAAGAGACAAGTTCTCTCAAGGTGCACACAGTGAACAGCATTTTTCTCTGTGAAATGAAAGAGCATCTGTGAACAGCTGCTACCACTTGAACAAAGTTTTCTCACAAATGTCTTTGCTGCTCAGAAAGCAAACTGTGCATGAAACACAGATGCAATGTACCCTGTTCTGCTCTTTTAACTTCCCTGCAACTGCATCTAGGACACTTCCAAGTGACCAATTCTGGACCTAACCAACACCACAGACAAGGATAGTTTCCAGTGCAGCCCATGCGAACCTGCTCCCTATCTCCTGGGGAACTGACCAACAGAGGAGGTAGCCTTTGCTTCTTGCAGAGTGCTGTCAGGCTGTGGCACAATTGAGCACAGGTTTACAAGGCAACACACCTAACACCTGTGACTAAAGTTACGGTCCTCGGGCACAAAGCACCTGCAACAAAGTTCAAGTCATGACCCGAGCGATCATCCTGATCCTTGTTCAGAAGGCAGGCTGACACGTACCAAACGCCCAGGAAACTCTGGGGTAAAGCAGGACTCGGCAGGTCCCTTTCACACAGGCATACAGGAGGAACACGGTGCGCGGCGAGAGCTGCCACTGCAGAGCCGCTCGCCCAATCCCCAGTCCTGCTTCCCTCACTTTCCTCCCAAAACAGTCCGAGCAGGCACTGCCTTGTACTCGAGGCACAGACATGCTTTCCTCAGACTCATCCAGACAGCATAAACAAACTCCGGAGAAAGAGCGAGTGCTGCCGAGCATCACGCCCCGGGAATACACCTCCCGAGGGGCTGCCCGGGCAACCGACTGGTGCCAGGCGGAAACACTGAAAGTTGTCCTGGCGTTTCAGAACCGCGGCTAACAGCGGGGCAGCCGTGCTGCGCAACGAAATGCGGCGAGCGCGTGTGTGTGCGCGAGGTAAACAAAGCCCCGCCGGGCAGCCCGCAGCGTCCCCTCCCGCCGAGCGACCGCGGCCGAGCGGCCGGGCCCGCTCCGGGGCACCACGGCCGGCACGGCCCGACCCGCATCGCACCGCACCCGAACGGCACCTGCGCCCGCGCCAGGGGTCGGCGGAGGCCGCGGCGGAGGCCGCGCCGGCGGGGGGGGCACC
>VZRF01013962.1:234439-271492 GCA_013396875.1 Vireo altiloquus
CCGCGGGTGCGCTCGGTGCCGCGGCGGCGGGACCGAGCCCGGCGCCGCACGTGACGGCAGCCGCGCGTCAGGCCGTGACTCAGCACTTTCCGCCGGCAGGCGCCGCCCCCGCCGCGCCGAGAGAGGGGCTGAGCGCGGCCTGGCGGCCCCGCGACGCCCGCGGCGCNCCGGGGAAGGACGGGAGGCAGCGTCCCCAGGGAAGCTGGCCCGGGGAGCCGCGGCGTCGGCAGTGCCCGTAAGCGCCGCTGCTCCGAGTGCCCGGCGCACGTCCCGGGCACGGGGGAGGAGGCGCCGCTCGCCTGCGCGAGGCGACATGGCGGCGGGAGGGGATCCCTCGGCCGGCCGGGGCAGGACGGACCGCATCTGGTCGGGCCGGTGTTCCTGTTGGAAAGGGACCTTTGTGGGCCTGAAAGCGCCAAAATAAAGGTTCCGACTGAAAGCCCCCAAGGCACGGACGGTGTGCGAACGCTGCTGTGTATTTTACAGATCAGAGCACAGTGGAAAAGCGTGATGCTCGGAGTGGGTGGAGTGAAATCCAGAGAGGTCACGCCTCATCCACCATACATCTCCTGTGCATCCCTCCGACTGCGGAGCCCACGTGTTGTGGTGTCAAGCATAAGCCCAGCTCGTGAAGATGTTGAAAATGAGTTTGTTACCTGGGAATTGTTCCGGAGGGAATTGCAACAGGAAATTTTCTCAGGAAAGGGGATACGGGGGCTTGTCAAGGCATGTATTTTGATAAAACGTAGAAGGAAGGCCTGTCAGTACTAAGTCTTTACTAAATGAAGAGAGAAAAGGCACTGAACGTTAACATGAAGGGAAAGTTTCTCACTGCTGAGAAGCAGAAATTCATTACTCCTGGAGCCTCACTGTTACATCCACAGAGCTTGTCGTAGGCTGCAGGGACAGTCAGAGCTGGTATGTGGTAAGATAAACTAAGGCTTTGAGAATTAGTAAGGTATTTAAGTTGTCATACAGCCCATCACTAATGGATGAACAGTATTATTAGATATTTCATTAAATGAATGACTATACTTACAAGAACTGCTTAATTGTCTTTATTCCAGGATATGAGGTGCCTAAAGCTCTTGGGATAAGCTCCCAAGATAGTAGAATAACAAAACTGAAATGCATTAGTGGAAGATATCAAATATTAAACGACTCAAAAGTATTTTTAATAACGTAAGTTTCTACACAAAGGGCAGCACTGACCGAACAAGAACAATCAGTAATCATTAAAATTACAAACATTTAATTTATAATGAGCTGCTTTTTAGGACCTCATGTTTTATTAAAAAAACACTCATGTTTTTGGCTGAAATTGTACAGGCTGGCCTGATTGAAAACAGTGCTGTTGTTGGAACTATTGTAGATCTGGAGATGGATGGTTGAGTTAGTTTGAGGGACAAGAAAACAATCTTTTCTTCTAGCTTGAAAATCCCACAGCCTTTTTTATTTTTGAAACATCAAGAAGCCAACAGTCTCACACGTGGCAATGGCAGTCTGATGGGGTGCATCCTTCACGTGAAAGCCAAGTTGTACTTTATTTCAGATCTAAGGGGACAAAGGGATTTCATGCACTGCCCTGCATGTCTGAGAGCAATTGCACCAAAATATCAAGATTCCATGTTGGTGCCACCATGCTGTCATCCAGCCTCAGCTTTTCTACAGCTTTGAGTTAGAGCTGAAGCACCTGAGGAGTCTGGCAAGTAGCACCTGATAGCCAACAGCTGTGCTAGCCCCCTTCTGGCTCTTGGGGCAGTGAGCCTGGATCTGGAGCAAACCTTGTATCAGATCAAAGTTAACATTGTCATCTTGTGAATCTGGGCAGCCTGTCTGTGTTGTTTAGGGTCCATGCTCTCAGTTCACTTGGATGACAGCAAGAGCGCTGTTTTACTGAGAAACTTTTCTGGAAGAATTGGATATTTGGTATGATCCCAGCTGCTTTGGATGTGCTGGTGTATAATGGACTGTAAACATTTCCAGCAACATAGACAAAATTTTGAAATTAAGATCAGTTTTAGTGTATCAGAGACTGCTATTATGCAGTCTGTACTCTTCAGATGACCACTAATGCTACTCTTTGACCTGCAATTCAAGAGCACATTTTCAGTGTCTTATCTTTCTCAATATTTAAACTCAGCTCATTTTTGTGTTATTTTAGTGCCAAGATCTGCTCTATTTCCAGTCCCGTGTGCCTAGTCTTATAAACATTAGAGGTAATACATTGTTTATAACAGAAAATCAAGGTATTTTCCTTCTGCACCAAAAAAACTTATGTAAACTCTCTTCTCACGCCATAATCTCTAGCATAACAGTGTGACAAGTCAGCTCTGTTTATGAAAAATCTGAAGCTTTTTCCCCTCCCGTTCTAATGTATGTGTTCTGGCAATGTGGGGTGATCCATAGTGGAGGACTAAGCTGTTCCAAAGTGTACAGCATCACATGCAGAAGTGTTCATTTGCACATCACTTAAAATATGACTTCAAGACAAACTACCATTGTATAATATCTGCCTACATGCTTAATGTTGTATAATTATTTCCAGTACATTGAGTATCATGTATAATTACTTCCAATACACTTAGTATGGGAAAAAGCATCTCTGAACATACAGACAGTACTTTGGTTGATATTATTAGTTTACTCTGTACCCATATCCCCAGCCCCAAGACTTAACTAGTTTTTCTGAGCAGTCCAAAGGAAATTGTTGAGTGGAAAGGCTGATGTACCTGTAATCTGGTAAAATGATTGGAGGAGAGTATGTGACTTGCAACCTGCACAGCAAAGAGATGTTTCACATGTTCCTGCCTTTCTCCACAGAGCATAACTCACTTTGTGTTTTGTATAGCTGCAAAGCTATTCAAATCAGCTGCCACTAAATCTAAATAGAGTAGCTTGGCTCTTTGAGAATATACCCACTGGGAGAGATGAAAGATATGTAGACTCATAGGTGAGGCCACTCCTACAGAATCATTTCTTTTACTGGCTGTCATTAAAAGTAATAAGTAACAAGCAGCCTTGTGATAAGGCTTTTATTAGAAGGAAGAAAGAAAGAGTTGTTTTACTTCATGAATCATCTGCAAAAAAAATTTAAAGCAGCTTTGTTCAAGGTAACTGTTGAGCTGGCATTCTGTTGAATGTATGTTTTGTTATTCTTTGAGTAAAATGAAAATACTTTAAAAAAATCCACATTCAAAGTTTTGGAATATTTTTGGTAGAAAAAAAATTTTTTTTAATCAAAATTTTATGCTTCCAGATCTATAATTTATGATGTGCACTTGTGTCCAGTACAATTGACTCAGGTGAGCAGCAGATGCAATAACTGTTTCCTTTTGAATAAGGAGGCCTCCAGGCATTTCCTAAGGCACTGGAGAGATCTGTGCTCAGGCAATTATTTCTTGATGCAGAAAGTCTTGATGACTAGCAAGTTGGATCGAATGATCTGTCTGGGGGAGAAAGAAGTCAGGACACTGGAAAGATTCAAGTGAAGGATCTTCTGATGCATCTTCCCGTTAAAGTCCTCCTGCTCTCCATTGAGGAATATGATTAATGGGGACTTATTCTGGTCTAACTAATGATGCTTATTCCTCTTCAAGCTAACTTCTCAATTAGTGTATGAAAGGCACTGTTGTGGCTTTTCAATATGGCTATAAAATTCTTTTTCAAATGACTGTTGTACATTATGTCATGAGTCTGAGTGGTGCATATAGGATTGTTTGGAGTGAATTTTCATTGATAACAATTGGTTTTGAGGGTTGGAGTTTTTTACTTTAGAAAGGATGAATTGTGCATTTCAGTCTATCAAGTTTTGTGCATGTATGTAAAAAGTGAACATATTCACATTGTTTCACCACTTCGGTCTGTAGCATGTTCCTTTTGCAAGGAATTTCTCATTTCTGAATAGCCCACATATTCTTTTGCTGTGTCTATGCACAGGACATGATTATGGTGCCTTGACTGAGTCAGGCATATCTAATCATGCTGTGAATGCTGCTGGCAGTAATAGCAGTTGTACTGTGTGAATTATTCTGTGTGCAAAGTGCTGAGCTGCTCCCTCTCAGAATGGTCTGGCATGGTGACTGATGCCTTTTGCATTCTGTTCACCCTTTCTCCTGCCACTACCAGTTCCCTTGGACGTGTATTCTCCTACTAATTTGGCTGTCGCTGTGTCCAAATCTGTCTTAAAGATGCTCTTTGATGATGTCCACAAGATAGTTTTTCTGTGGAAAGTATTCCACAGAAAGCAAGAACTTCCAAATTATTTTCCAGTTTATTTTTTTCTAGCATCTTCTAAGATGGAGACTCTTTATTATAGGATTATCTTTATATTCTTTGCCATAGGCTGACCTGTGGGGTTTTTTTTTTAGAAGATAACTGTGTAATATAAAATGAAAGAATGCCAGGTGCTCAATAGCAAAGCCAAAGACCGACTACCTTCTCATCCTCTGCATGCTGAGTTGTTGTCTTTAATGCATCACTTCGTTCACTGTGAGTATCAGAAGCAGTGAAATTCATTTTTAAACATAAAAAACCAGGGGCTGAGTGCAAAGTCCTTCCAAAAACTTCACTGATGATTAAGCTTTACAAAAGCCTGAATTCAATGTGCATTTTAACAAAGTGACTGAGTTCCTTGGTTACTTGAATTCCCACCACAGGCAGGAGTGTAGGTGTGTGCACTTTTTTTGCACACATGTATCCTCTTGAAGGACGATACTCCAAGAAGCCCTAACTCCATCATCAAAATCTCCTGAAAAGAATCCACAAACCCACAAATATTAGTTGAATGTGGTTGGAACATTCAAAAGTTAGTTGAAAAATAAATCACATTTTTCTCTTTAGCAACTGTGTCATCTTTCTTGCCACACTCAAGCTGTAGCATATTTTTTACATAAAGAAGTTTAGTAGCTAAGAATAAAGTACTGATCCTTAGTGAAAAGAAATAATAGAATTCCTAAATAAGATGCATTACTAGCAACTTTTGTATCTATTTTAACATCAGTTTTCAGCCTTCAGTTTTTTACAGGCTGGGAAATAAAATCAGAGCCAGTGAGCTGCACTGCCATGTACACCCCAGGCCACCAAAAGCCAGGGGGGCTGTAGCACTGACTTGTGCTCCTGCCTTGGGGGCGGCCAGGGCAGGTGGCCTGGGCTCACTGGTCCCACTTGGAGGCATATTCCTCTGCCAGGCAGCGACCTAGAGCCACAAGCTTTTTCCATCCTGGGAAACTGGGAGCAGTTTGATGTGCCTTAATGTAGTAAAGCCTCCTTGCCAGAGAAAACAGACATTTGAGAGCTGTGTAGATGCCATATATAAATTTGATTCTTCCATACCCACATTCCTTCAGGTCAGGTCCAACTCAAGAGATGAAACTGCCACAGTATAAAATCTGCAAATCTGGAAATACCACAGATTTCCCAAGACAGGATCTCTTTTATCCCCGCTTTGTGTATTTGTTCATTGCCTGGCAGCTTGTGTGTTGCAGTTTTGTCTGCTTTCATCCTTCAATATTGTTACTGCGTGTAAGTTATGGTTCCTGGTGGGAGTAGTCAATATTTACAAGATTGCTCATCGTGTAGGCTTTTGGTCAGGTAACAATGAACCAAATGGGAATAATCTTCTTGCATTTTAAAGGGTCATATCTCCAAATCTTTAATTACAAAGATTTTTCATTTCTTCTACTTCATATTGTATATTTGGTTTTATATGGAGTATAAAGTTCTGTTGAAAACTTGAAAATTATTGGAAATGCATTCCCCTTGTCTCTATGAATGAAATTGATTGGTTGGTGGTTTTTAAAAGAATTTAGACAGAGATGAGTGCCAAATCAAAACAGTAAGAAGAAACCATGGCAAAAGAGAACATTTAGAGAGAAACTCATTATTTGCTACGATATAGCACTAAAGTTCTCTAGACACAGTCTCATTCTTCACCCTTGTATATCCCCTTCAGTGACTGAGCAACACATTCCACTTCTGAAAAACGTTGCTTGTTCCAAGTCTTCAGTATCTTGCTATTTGAAGGTAACTGTTCACACCATTCATACTTCCTAGGTGTTTCCACCAGTTCAGTACTTCTCAGAGTCTCTTCCAGAGGCAAGTTACAAATGTTTTGGAGACTCCATTTCAAAGAGAAATCAAACCTAAGATACCAAAAATACCTCTTATGAAATTTCTCTAAGTGGACTAGTTGATACAAATTTAAAAGTTTGCTTAGTACTTAGAGTTACAGCACTTTGTAATATGTTGCTGTTATTTACAGCACCACTGAGGAGCTGGTAAGTAGTCTTGTATACAGCTAGACAAGCAGAGGAACAGAGATGTCAGGCTGCATTGCGAGGGATACAAAAGGCTTAATCTAAATACCTGAAATAATTATTGCTTACTTTACTGTAAGCCCCCAGCTCTAGGGGTTGATGCAGTTCTCTTTGACTAAGAGCCTCAGCTTCCCATAAAGCCTGCCATGGAACTACTGCATAAGAAACAGTAGTGACAGCCTGCCAGAGATGCTGGTAGTGGAGAGTGTGTGGGTTGCAGAGGACCTTGCTTTGCAGGCAGGTACACAGCTTCCCTCCACACCCCACTGCTGTGCCCCCCTTCCAGCAGGGACCCCCAAGCAGTGAACTGGCAATGGTTTGTTAGATATGGTTCTCACCCTGCTCTCTCTCATACGACTGCATTTATCTATGTAGCTAACAGGAGCCAGGAACTGGTTAGTGGCATCTCTGTCTTATGGCAGCCTTTAAGCACTCATGAAACAGCATAATTGGTGGGCTGCAACCACGCAAAGCATTTAATACAGAAACACCAGTGATTGAGAAGTGGAGGGGAGAGCACTGGGTCAAAGAAGACTGTTGGAAAGGTCAGGACTGCTGAGGAATGTGTTGGTCTGAGCTGTATATTCCCTAGCAAATCCCAGAGATGGATTCCCTATGCAGAAGGTCAGAGGAGCAGGTAGATGAAGTGTATATTGTGTCCTTGCCTCTTCTTAGACTTGTTGCCTTGGGAGGTGTCCCAGTTTGAGACAAATTCAGATGAGGATATCCCCTGATGGAAAGCAGGCCGTAGGTACCTGTGTACCCCTCCCCCCCACCAGGTATGGGAAAGAAAATGTCCCCGGACGAAAGTGAAGAGAAAAAGGGAAAAAAACCTATTTATTTAACAAAACACACAGGAAAAGAACAATAATTCTAAAGAATAAAAATATCTCTCACTGCAGAGAGAGAGAGAGAGAGAGAGAGAAACCTTGGGCAAAAGGCTGGAGTCCCTTTGGTTGTGGTCTCTCCTTTTCCCAGAGCGCTGGGGGGGAAGGAGCCCTCCTTTTCGGGCCGACGAAGAAACCTCTCAGTGAAGTCTTGATGTTCTGATGTTCTAAACTAGTCCAGAACAGGGAAAAACAAAAAGAAGTCCCAGAAAAACTCTGTCTCTCCTCCTGAAGGGAAAAAAGAGCCAAGAGCCCGCTGGAAAAGCAAAGAAGGTGCTTCCTCCCCTCTCTGCCACAGCAGCCTCAACAGAGAGGAGTAGATGACCTTGGAGCACAGGACTGTTTTGAAAAAGTTCCTCTGGCTGTTTTGTTTTTTTTTTTTCTCTCTCTCCCCTCTCAGGCTCAGTTTAAAGGCACAGAATAGCATAAAATTCATTTTTCTGGGCACAGAGCAGACGATATAGGATATCATAAGGTCACTCCAAGACAGGAGGGCTGACAAACCATATTCTCCTGGCCATTCACCGGCTGATACTAAACCTATAATGATAAAGTAAGAAATATATGTAAAAAGCTTTTAGAATAGTGATACACCTTAATATAATCGAGTATGTATTTCTAACCTTGCTTTGCACAAGGTTCATGTTTCATCTCAAGCTCTCTAGCATATATATGCATAATAATATATATATGCATTCAGGAAGATTTTTACTTCAAGGAAGAAACAGTTAAACCTGAGCAGGTGAGGTAAGAGTTGGAACCCAAACCATGCTTGCATTACCAAATTCCCCAAGGCTCCTTTGTTCTAGTATTTGAGGTTTATAGAAAATAACTGCCTGGTTTCTCTCCTATGCCTGTAAATGATTATATGCCTCACATTTCTAACCTCTCCTAATACTGCCAGTAACAGCAATACGGCCTCCATGTGGTAACCCAGTAGTTCACATCCATAATTTCTTTAATCTTTGTCCAAATTCCCATTTCTGCCAAAGAATGCATCAGGCACCAAGATAAGACGCAGGGGAATGTAACCCTTGCCCCAAATAACCTGTCGTGAACTGTAATGTTTTATCACAAGAACCGTACTTTGCACAGTTGTGTAAAAGAGCAACCATCTGCCTGCCAAACCTGCACTGCTCCCACGCTCCATGGCGCTGACACCAGGATTCCCAGGTTTTGCCTGTCGGATTAGCTGCTGCCAGCCGGTTCTTTCAAAAGCCACGGCTGCAGCATTGTTGGGTTTGTGCCCTGCACAGATCCATTCATGGTGCAAAGGGGCAGAGAAGGCTGCAAGGTTCCCTCAGTACAGGCTGTTGGGGGCATACAGCAGCAGGGCAAGAAGGAAGAACAGCAGATATAGCCAAAAGATTCCATGCTTTAAATATTTCAGTCTAATGTTAGTTATAACCTCCCTTTTAGTGTACGTATGGGTGTAGGTTTTGGTCATATGGATCACTCTGTGAGAAACTTTTGTTCTTCTCAAATTTCTTATGACTCCAGTCTGCTCTAATCTTTTTTTTCATAAGAGCTTTATAATTCTGTGGCACTCCACCAAGGAAAAGGCTTTAACTATACCATGAAATAGTTGTTCATATTCCCAAGTAGAAACCTGTGTATTACTACATGTAACAGAAAATTAAATTTATTAATAAGCCTAAACATATTACAGACATCTCGAGTAAAACACACTGTTAGCTAGCTCAGCAAATACTAGTGAAATGCCAATTTGCAAATAGACCAGCTAAATCAAGAAAGATGACATTGGTCTTCCATTGAATAGTTCAGGTATTTGAATAATTTTACATTCCATTTTTATCTTTCTTTGTATTTCTGGGTAGAGCTTCAGGTACTGAGAAATGGGTGGAATATAAGCTGAATAGATCTGCTTTTTCCCAGTGAAAAACTGAGTTATGTGAAGGAACAGCTCCCAGCTGCTGTCTCACTGCTGCTTCCACATGCTACATAAACACCACTCTTGGAAGTAGCTATAGATCATGGACTGCAGGGTCCTTGGCGGTGTTACCACACTTGTTTCTCAGCCTTTGTTGTAGAAACAAAGATGTGGTCCTAAATGATCCAGGAGGTTGTTAAGGTAAGGGATAGGTTTTCAAAGACAAAGATGCTACAACTAAGCAATATGCAACTCTCAAGGGATGGCTGAGTGCTTTGCAAACACCTCAGTAGATACTACTCAACATTTTAGGCCTCTAAAAATATTGAAAAGTAGCTTTCTCTTGGAGTTCTTTATGTTCATCTTTTCACATTATTGCTCAATCCTTTCAGCCAGGCTATATAATTACTGTCAGGCTGCAGATGGCTATTAGGAGAAGCCTGCAGGACACATAACAAAGAATTAAAGTGTCTGCAGCAAAGCTGCACAGGTAAAGTTGCACGTTTGGACTTGAGATTGTCTGACAGTTCATTTCCACATAAAGAGGTTCTGTGCTCCTCTCCCTGTCCTCCTCCTGCCTTGGTTTACCTCCCCTTACGTGCACTGGCTTGTGTTTTCTGACCCTGCACCAAGCCAACTCTAATTACTGGAACTGAGAAGAATATTAAACTGGAAAAAAGGTGAAACGTTTGTCATGCCATATGGAGTTGACTCAAAGCATGAATGTACTGATGAGCACAAAGGTAATGCAAAGGATGTGACTGGATCTGGGGCTGGGGAAAGGAAGAGGAGAAAAAGTAAACAAGAGCTTTATAACAATGTAAATCTGGTTAATGTTCTTTGTTGTAAAGTGCCACTACTGCTGAATAACAAATGGCCAAATTCTGGTCATGCACAGTCCTGCATATACATCTTATATTTGTTTGTCATTATGGATTTGTTTTTCACAGAGTGGGTATAAGTGGATAAATCAGGGACTGCAGTATGACAGATCAGTCAGTGGGACACCAGCAACACGGCTTTGTTCTGAGGGAAGGTGGTCAATAATATTGGCATATTTTGTAATCTCACCCTTCAGCTCTCTCCAGGAGATAATGATCTCTCTTTCCAGCTCCATGGGACCAAGGTAGGCTTTCTTTCTCCTTTTTTTTCTTTATTTTTTAGCTGTTTTTTCCCCCCTATCATAAATTCTGGAAATAGATCAGCTTTCCATCTTCCTCTCAAAAATCTGTAGACAAGCAAGACAGCAAATAAATAACTGGCAATGAAATGTACTGTCCATGAAAGGTTTAACATAATTCAGTTGGGGGAAAAGGAGGAAAGTTAATGGTTGGCAGCAGCTAGTGATCGTTCCAGCAGTTCAAAGTTTTTTCCAGATTAACTGAAGACATTTTCTGTTTCTGCTGAAGTCAAAAACAATATTTCCATTGGCTGCAGTTGGAGCAGTTTTAATCCCTTAAGTTTTGAACAGTCTTGTTTTTCAATCTAAAATAATAAAGTACAATATTCTTTCAAAACTGGGTCAGTTATCTGATGTGTGGATTCATCATTAATTTTGACACTTATCTGATTGTATCCTCATTCTTCTGCTGAGGTTAGTTTAAAAGGAAAGGCACCTCCCAAGCTACCCTCCCTTGAAATGTCATCTGAGGCTTTTTTTTCACTTTTTAAGCTCTGTGGGAAGTACAGCCCTATTATAAACAAAGCACAGCAAGAACCCATCTTCCTCACGCAACAGTGTCTTGGGGTGAACTCAGCAATGACTCACTGTTGCCTCTGGCGCCCTGCTTTAGCTGGGCAGGTGCAGTAGTAGGTACGGGGGTGCATGGCAGCACACGGGCAACTCATGCCAAAGCACTGACATGGGGAACAAGGCAGATGCTTGGACATAAACTGCAGAGGGTGGTCAAGACATCCACATAGGGCTGAAGATACAACATAGGACTTACTGGACCTCCTTGCCCTCTGCGTTGGAGGCTGTGTGGGATATGCCAGAGAGCTCAAGAGGGCATCTACATGTGCAAACCTGCATCTTTGCTGAAGCTCCCCTAGAGCTGGTATGTTAAGAAGTCATGGGTAAAAGAGCTAACCTACACAGAGAATGTACTTGCTGGTTTTCCTTAACAGGAAACCTTTAAGAGGATTATGGTTTACACTTCTTTTTTAACAAATGAGCTGCTTTTCATCTTTGGCATAGCATATCGGACCTCTTGTCAGCCTGAAGGTCAAGGTTCCCATGTGCAGTTGCCTTACAGGCAGTTCTCAGCCCAGTGCTTCTGGTTGCACAAATGCATCCCTCATGTTTTGTCTGCTGGAAAACTGGAGGAAGGGTCCACCTTCAAGTGGACAGATTAACCAAAACTCAAGGACAAATCTATCCTTCAGGTGGACAGGTCTCCTTTGAAGAAAGGAGTTCTGTCTTCGTGTGTGCATGTGGGCATTGGATACAGTGGTCTGTTTTGGCATAGATCAGAGGGAATTTCAAGCTTTCAACTTCATATTTCCCTATGATACCGTCAGGTATTCTTTGTAGTCTGTACTGTGAAAAAATATCCTTCAGTCAGTCAGTCAGTCAGTCAGTCTGAGAACATTGGTGTAACTGTGCCCAGTGAGAGTAAAAAATGTGTATTTTCTGGGGTTGAGCTCATATATGCTGCTCTCTGAAAGGTCAGCTTTTAGGGCTGAGTGGAGAACTTTCAACGAGAGTAGGAGTACTGCCACAGTAAATGCAGCTGGACATGACTGTGTCACACAGCCTGGGGACGCAAGACCTGAAAACTAGGTTTTCACATCTTGCTTAGTCTGCATTTTTTAGTTTACTGTCTTGGATTACTGAGTCATAGAACTTAGCTGCAGTCAAGTTGAGAATAAGTATATAAATTATTACATTTTAAATTTCCTATTTAGAGATATACTGGGAGTGAGTTCAGTAAACAAAAGAAGGTGCAGAAGATCAGTGCTAATAAAAATCCTGCCTAGAATCTCATTAAGAAATCTCATCTGTTCATGTGTACTGAATGAAGTAGGGATTTCTTGAAAGAAGCACGATGCAGCTGTATCATTAAAAAAATGTATCATAATATGTACACAACAGGATATCACATTAAAGGCCAGCTTAATTCTGGCATTTCATGACATTAAAGGGATTGACTTTGCAATAGTAATTTTCTTTCAGCATAGGGCCATTTTTGCTTGAGTGGTGTGTGTGAATAATCTCATAGGTTCCCAAAACTGGGAAGTTGAAAATGCAGGCCTCCAGTGTATACACATGTATACTCATGTCGGCATTTATGCTTTCATCAGCAAGTTAGGGTTGTTTTGATTCACAACACATCCTCTGCCCTTTGAACTGCACTCAGAGAAGGCTGCCCTTCCCAGGGAGTCAGTGCCAGAAGGATGCTATGACACCTGTGTTCCCATTGCCTTTAACACATTATATGCTGATAAATTAAACTTGTTTATTCCCAGCTCCAGAAGAAGTTGAGATGAACTGAGCACAGAACTGTCTTTTTTTTCATAATTTATTTGTGATAAGTGTGTATCTTGTGCCATTGGCTCCGTGTGCTGATCCTTGCACTGGAGCCTTCACAACTGCATAAGGCTGGTGCAGGCAGAGCAAGTGCAGCGTTGCTGCATGGGGATGGCACATCTGTCAGTCCCTGCTTGGTTCATAAACCTCCACAGACTGGAGGAGCAGGGCCTCCTGAGCACCTACAACACACATTTGTTGTGTCCTTGGAATGTGAGGAGTTTCTCATATTGTGCAACCCTAACCTTTCCAAATGGGAAATTCTCCATCAAATTCATAGTTACCAAAGAGCTTCCCAAGGGACCAATTGTAGTCTTGTCAACCTAGGAAACAGCAGGTTTCCCACCCAGTCATGTTCTAACAGTGACTGCACCCCTCTAAAAAGAAGATGTATTTCATGTCTTTTCTTGTTCTCAGTAATGACAACTGCTTTTGTCAACATTTTCTAATGACAGGCACTCTTAGTGATACCAAGGATGAAAATTTTCAGCTGTGTGGAAGTCTTGCAAAGTCAAATGAAGAACTTCAAGTGAGAACTGCTGGACACTTCTTCATGTAAACACTGAGGCCAGATTTTTGTATGGTGCCAATCAGAAAACACTAAATTATTGATTTCTGTCCTGATTTTATCATTTCTTAAGGAGTAGAACTTATTTTTCCCCACTATAAAATAAAGACAATAGCTGCTATTCAGTAGCATAGTGTACTTGTGAAGGAAGCAAGTTTCTGCATCTGAGATTTCTGCATTTGATAAATTGTCCCACTTGCACACTGCATTCTTCAAGACCTATAGAGCTGCTCAGCAGCAGAATCCAAAATAGAATTAAACCCAAGTGAGGAATCAGAAGATAGAAACTGTCCTAGTTGATGGGGAAATGTTTGACTGCACTAAGGATGTAGTTTATTTGAAATATTCTCATCCTTTTGAAATACTAAGAGATCTAAAAGTAGATACTGCAGCTTTGAAACGGACCATTGCTATTTGTAGGGATGGTACAAAAAGTAAATATAATTGCCAAAAGTACACAGAAATATTTAGTTGCTTTTTAGTAAGCACTGGCCAAATATAGGAGCTCTCCTGGATCAAGCTGTATGTTAATTACTGACCCATCAGTAGGGTCTTTGATTCTGAAAGTTTAACACCACTATTTTATAACAGACACACAAGATGCTGCATTTTAGCAAAATACTGACCACATTCCCCGTTCCCTCTGTCAACCTGAACAATTCCATCTGAACAAAATAGCTGTTCTCATGCTCCCCTAAAATCTCTTCTCTCTGCTTTGATCTTAGTCTGCTCAAAGTTGAAAACAATTAAAATTTGTGGATGTGTTTCTTTGTATTGTTGCTTGGCCATACTATGGTTGTATATAATCAATATGGTGTATTTTCCATGGTAAGTTACATCAATATGTGGCAGCGGTGCTGTGAAAATCAGGTTTCCAACTCCTTGGCAGTCAGGAATTTCTGACCCAATATGATGCTATTTGATATCATCTAAAAGGATCAAATATTCTGTAAGAAATTAAATGAACAGATCCTTTTTATCAATTCATTTTGGTTTTCCGTTGAGGTGTCACCAAATGAAGCCAGAAAGATAAGGAATTCTTTTTTTCAGATAAAATTCATCCATTTCCTATCTTTGGAACAATTTGGCTGGTCTCTGTCCTTGAGTGATATCATGTTATTTCTCTGAGCTAATAAAAAAGACCAGTGACTCAGCGTCTGTAGTTTATAATTCAATCTCAGGTGAAAAGTTTGAAGGTCACGCCAACATTTCATCCTAATGTTAATGTATTATCTTCAGGAGAGACCAAAGGGAGCCTTCTAGAATGCAAAAAAAGGAATACATTTAGCCATAATTATTTTTAAGTCCTTTGCTGGTTTTTCAGGGGGCACCTGTTATTCCTAAATTACTTTAACTCCTCATTTGGATTGACAGATCAAATTTGCTACCAACTCTGCCACTTTCCTACCAAAACTGGTAGGAAAAATACTAAAACAGAAAAAAGGATAATTATGGCAAAAAGTATTTTCTCTGCTGGCTGGTCAGTTGCTTTATTTTAATCTTCTGCACTATCAATTATTTCCAAAAGCTTCAAGTGGGAAATGTAAATTACATTAATAAAATTTACATCTTAAAAGATGTAAGCAGAATTTTGGTACTCCTCAGAGCACAGCTTGCAGAGGAGTTTCAGGGGAAAAAAGTAGTTTCAGGAATTAAACTCAGGTGATTTTCTTTTTAATTGCACTTAAAAGCTGTAGGGAGAAGGGGAGTGCACAGGCAGAGGAGGCAGCCTCAAAGTTTTTGTGAGGAGGTTACTGTGCAGCAGCATCATTTTCCCTGAGCTCACCAGAACAGGGCCAGGGTGGTCCAGGAGCCCTCTTGGAGCAAGAGCACCTTGTCTGGATCTCTCTTGCCCGTGTCAATGAGCAACATCACATGTGTCATGGACTGATACAGCGCAAATCTATGAATTCATTTTGCAGAGGGAAGAATGAGAGTTTGTCATGTTGCTTAGTCACTACTAACTGGAAACATAATTAAAATAATAACACAAAAAGCTCTACTGTGCCCTGACGGTTGCCATGAGGCTCCCATGCAGTGCAGGCAGCTGACAGCTTCGTTTCGCTTTTCAAAAACCCAGAGACTTTCTGAAGCAAACGCTTTCAGAGCCTCCTGTCCTGGCACTTTCAGTTTGCATTCCAGTTCCAACAACAGCTGCTCTTTGTGGGCTGTATGATTTGTGTGGCCCAGTTGCAGAAGCAGATGTGCTCTCTACGTTCATGGAGAGAAGGCTGGAAGGGTTGCTCTGCTAGGGCTAAGAAGTTGGTTCAGGGATAGGAGTTGCATTTTTAAGCTGACATTTGCCAGAGTTGGTGCTAGAAGACACAGTGCTGCCTCCCTCGCTTGCTCATTCCTACCCTCTCCCTTGAGTTTGCACAAGCCTGATCTGAACAACAGAGGAATTAATCCAGTTGAAGTCTCAGCCAATGGGAACACAAACACAATCTGTAATCTAGCTCGGGGTTGTGATGTGATTTTCCATCCAGCCACGTGGACATGTGTGCCCATAGGAGGCAGAGCTGGAGGGGAGGGAGAGATCTGTCTTTCAGGGGACTAGGCAGAAGGATGCAGGGTGGTCTCTGGGAGCTTGTGCTTCCTCATGAGGTGAGGTTATGTGGGATGGCCGAGCCTGGGGGTGGCTGTTAACCTGGGGACAATGACACCTATCTCCAGCAGAGCTCTGTGAGCCTTTGTGCAATTTTTGTGATCCTTACTTCCCTGTGCTGGGATGGTGCACACATGAGCACCAGGCCCCGCATCATATCATGCCACGAGCAGGATGGAAGTGCTGGAGCAACAAGCATGACCAGGAGCCCTCAGACAGCGTTCCCCAGGCAGCCACAAAAATTGTGGAGATGGGCATGTGACAACCTAGGATGAGTATGTGAAATGGTGTGTAGGAGATGCTGGGAGGTGCCCCCAGCCCAGCTGTCCTAGAATTTCACTCACAAGGTGAGTCATGAGCATTTATTGTACAACTTGTGTTCAGGGTGGCTTTTCACAATGAAGTTGCATAAAATTGACTTTTTGTGTGTTGAGAAACCAAGTCAGAGATGTGGAGCACCTCTTAGATACACATAAGCCCGTAGTAGGGATTTTGCAGGCTAGCTCCAGGATGGGAGAAACAGAGGCATGTGGAAACTCGAGCTGTCCTCAAAAGAGGGCATTGCAAGAAAAGGTTTCAAGGTCCTTTACTAGTTAATGGTTGTTTTTTCTGTTTTGCAATACAGAACAACTAAATAGTCTCATCTTGTTGGAACCAATATATCTTGTGTGACTTCTCTTTCATCTTCTTTCTTTCATCACCTTCTTTCTTTATCTCTGACTAGAAAAATATACATTAATTCCTAGAAAAGCTTACAAAAACCAAAAAGGTGAGTGAACTAATTTCACCTTTCACCTTTGTAGAACAGGGCAACTTGTTGGTACTTGCTGTCAGTATGCATTGATTTTATCTGGTGGGAAGATGGTGACACCAGCATCGAGGTGTCTTGCTCTAACAACTCACACATGTACAGGGGCTGTTGAGCAGATGGAGAGAGCTCAAAAAAGTGGTAGAAAATGTAGCATCTTCCTCTGTGAAAATATGCACAAATATATTTTTGTTTTCTCATTCTTCCCATTGGGAAAATTTTTTTTTATTTTTCAGCCTAGCATTCAGATGAAGGAAGACTCAGTGATCACAGTGTCCATCCATCTGTCCCACTCTAAAAACTTTTAAACCAACCACCACTCTTTAACATCATGAAGTGACACAGAGCTCAAAAGAATGAGAGTAGGATTCATTTCACCTAAGTTTAGACTTCTGTGGTACCAATGTCTTCATCTGAGATAATCCCTTTGGTTGTCCTTACAGTAAGTGGAGGCCAGCTGGCATGTTACACCATGATTCAAGTGACCTGATTTAGATATCTATTTTGGGACGGGATGAATCATGGACTGAGAGTGTCTTTCTCTCTTTTCTGCTTAGTTAGGATGACCATCTGAGATGAAGAATAGTGGGATTTTCTACACAACTTCTGAAGACAGTCTCTACATAAGAAAGGAAATTCAATGAGGCGAAGCTGAAGTGTGTGCTCAGCAGCAGGGGCTGGGCCACTCACCGTGGGTATCAGGCTGCCAGGCAGAACATGCCCCTTGCTAGGGAGCCCTTCACCTAGGTGGTATTTAGAGATCATGAGAAGACACATGCTGAAGAAGTACAGCACAGGTGAGGAGAAAGTCATAAAGAGCTTTAGGGTCAGGAGAGGTTATTATGTTGGGCTGGTAAGAAAATAAAATACAAGTTCAAAAAAAACAAGGCTTCACCAGGTTTACTGATCATGGAATTAAATGATTATTCCCAGGAACTCATCACAACTCTGCATGTTGTGACTGCTCAGATAAAACAACTTCTAAAATAACCCTTTCAGTATTTAGAGGTCAAGCCCTACCTCTGATCAGCTTATGATGCAACTTAGTAATTTTCCATTTCCAACCTGATAATTTTCAAACATGCGCTTTTGATGCTTTTTCCAAGAAGCACTCTCTCTTCTCTGAAAAAGTCATTATAAACATATCATAGCCACCCAATTATTTTCTCTGAAAGTCCTCAGGCCCACTAAACTCTTGATGATGGTTGAGTGGTTGCCATACTAAAACTGCTGCTGGAGATTGATTGTTTCTGTTTCCTTTTACTTTCTACCTCATGTCTTCCAGTCCAAGGGCTTCTGTTCAGAGCATTTCTTTGTTGAGCACAATAAAAGTCTTTAGTCAACACACCTGCATCTATATTTATGGTAATGCGAGTAAATAAATGTGAATACATTACTGTACTAGTTCTGTCCTGAATGTGTGAATGTTAGTGGTGTTCCTTCTAAACTGAAGGGTCTGGAAGTTGCTACGACAATGTCTCTAAAACATGCTCACCACTGCAAAGTTACCTGGTTAAGCTTGGCACCAGTTTGTGGAAGGACATTGAAAGGCAGGATTGAGCTGTACCTGCAGAAGGGGCAGCCATGGACAACAACAAAAGGAGGAAACAAAACTGAAGAATGTGCCACATCATTTGCTGATTCCTGTGATACCATTGAATGAAAAGAATCACCATCACCTTAGTAACTGTGGTAACAATTTGTGCTTTGTCACGGTGACTCTCAGCCTTTTGTAAGGCAGGGTGCTATTCAAGACTGACCTCAGAGAAAATGCAGTTGCTCCCACAAGCATATTCTTGTCTTAGGATCATGTGTTAATGCATGTTTATTTAGTCATTTACTTCCTGGGAACAATTCCATTCATGTTCACTTTTTCATTATCAGCAAAGTGTAACTCATTACCCTGTTTATCAGAAGGCATAAATGAGATAGCAAGTGAGCTAGTTGCTAGCTTAAAGCCATGGAGTGGGTCAGTGAGTCATCAGCAGCGGAGTTTGACTGGCAGGCAGGTTTTGTTTTGTGCTTCATTCCACAAGAACAAAAGAATGCAGGCTGCAAGAAAAACTTCAAAACAAACGAACTGGAACCATCACTCCCAAGTTGATCTTGACCAGAATTTGGTCCAGAATCTGATGTTGAATGATGATCAGTGAATGCCAGTTTCTCATTTCATCCTCAAAAGCTTCGTTCTCCATAAAACTCTTGCAAGGTTGCTGTCTGTTGGCCATGATACCTCTTTTTGGGTATCCTCATCTTCCTCATGGGACAGCGGAAGAAAGCATGGCCCATGTGACATTCTTGCTGCGATCCTTTTGCAGAGGGAGCAGAAGCCTTCTGGTCATGAACAACTCATCCCTCAGCATTTTCCAGCCTGACTGCTTCCATACATGTCCTTAGTTATTAATACTGACCATTCATTTACCCTCATTTTACTGCTTTTTTTCTGATGTTCTTAAACACATTAATTCCCATGTCACCCATAACTACCCATAACTACAATTTTTGTGCCTGTATGCTGAAGGAGGGCCATAGGGCTGCCTTCCAGGGATTTTCTTGCAAAACACAAGTAAGCCATAGTTAGGAAAGTTTGAATTCAGTCTCTAAACACTGAGCTACCTGTGTGCATATGTATTTGTTCTGCACTGTCCTGTTAAGGCTGAAGAATGTGAACTGTTGATGTTTCAGGTGAGTGAAACAAAGCATGAGAGCTTCTAAAATTGAAAGACACAACAGCCTCAAAATGAAACTTCAAGCCAACAAAATTTTCAAGGGCAGAGAAAAACTGCCTTTATCTGGAGTGGAATTAGTTCAAGATGGAGGCTCTTAAAATAACATGCCTACATGTAGGTAAAAATAAAAATATCCTTGCTGTCTATGTTTGGCTGTGGAGATCAATGGATCAGTGGAGACCAGTGGTTTGATTCAGTTGCCTAAATGTTCGTGCCTTTGGAAGAATTTCAGAAGTCTGAGATGTGCCTGGCTCTTAAAACGTAAGGGAAACCCATGTCCTTTTGGGATGGCGAGACGCCAGACAGGACACCCTCCCAGCACACAGGCAGTGCCAGACATTTATGTGTGAATCTTGTCTCTGACCAGTACAGTCAGTAAAGCCTAAGGAGCAACTCGGGTTACCCTACAGTGGGACTTGTGGGTGAGTGAATAAATCACTTTGTGTGACTGCATTGGCTCATAGTGTACCTTTGACTGCACTGCCTGTAACTGAAATTTTAATATCTAGTGCATATACAGATGCCTAAAATTATGCTTCCTGACCTTGGGTTGTCCTCAGTGTTTCAAAGGAGCAGTGGCAGTTATGAAAGCATTTAGCTTACACAGCAGCTGATGCCTGCAACTCCTCAGTTTCATGACTTGCATGACTGATCTGGCCTTTATTAAGTACTCTGCCCTTCCAAAGAGATATGATCATATGGAAATTCTTTGAACACTTCCTTCTCATATGAACAGATCCCACTTCTGGTAGTGACCCAAACTGACTGTACTAGTTTGAAATCAAGCCAGTGGGAGATCACAAGTCAGAATTATAATTTAATAGGGAAAAAAATTAAAATAAATAAATAAATGCAGTAGAACCAGAACACTGACAAAAACAGACTACAACCTGACACGCTATGGTGGTTGCAGTCCAAGCAGAGTGGTCCTGTTGAAGTGGTGATCCTGTAGCAAAATGGGTCTGAAGGTCCAGCAGTACCTCTTGTCCTCTGGGAGCCCAGTAGGTAAGCGCTCCAGTGGTGTTCAGAGTCTCAGCTTATATCCAGGCTGGAGTGCTTGGTTCCTCCCTCTGGGTGGAGCATCTCACAATGGGGTGGTGAGTCATGTGATAAGGCCTGATGGGCCATTAACAGAAGATAATCCAGAGTGGGGGAGGCAGAGAGCACTGCCCCACCTGGTTTCAACAGTTCATGAAGATGGTGATAGAATATACTTCAACCCAGGACACTGACATCCTCCTGCTCTGCTTCTGCTGCATGAACCAGTCTCTTTGCTGTTACCCCTGCAACAATATCAGTCCAGGACAGGTGTATCTATTGTTTCAAAGGATAGTGTGTAATAGAAAAGAATTCAAGCTGCTGCTAACAGCTTAGGGTGTTACTACTCGCATAACAACTTAAGAGAGCTCTGCATTAAGTTTTAATATATGTTTTATGATCTTCACTTCCACTTTTTCAGCTTTATTAAGATTCCTTTGCAGTCTAAGTGCTTTGCAGTTCACCTGGCCTGCCACATTGGTTCCTCCTTCAGAAGAGTTGATCTGTTACTTCTGACAATATGGCCAATCTGTCCTTTTGCCAGAACTTGTTTGACACCAGCAATGAAGCAAAGGGACTCTGAAATGTCACTGACAGCCATTTTGGCTGCTTCAGTGCACTTGCTGTTGTTCCACCGAGTGTGATCTAATGGAAAGCAAAATATTCTTATTATAGCAAACCATAATTCACAGGCTGAACTCTCAAGTGTATGCAGTGACCAGCATAACAGCTTTAGAGCAGCAGCTGGGCCAGGAATCTGTTGGCTGCACCATTCTCCCAGCAACATAGGAAATAACTGTTTTTCCCAACTGCTAAATGTCAATAATTTAAAAAATGTGTTCATACTGCCCTGGGATGAAAACAAAATATGTTCTTGCAAGAACTTGTCCTGAGCTGGGCTATCACCATTTAGCAGACTGGCTTAGGAAGCTGAAAATAAATATATTCTCTACTCTGCAAGGGTGGTAAATATTAAGTTATGTATTCAAACTGGAACAGCTCTGACAGAGGAGACTGAAAAACTTTCAGATAGGTTGGTGGTGAGAACACATAGCTGCAACATGCAAACCAAGTCCCTGATGTGAGCCAAAACCATGAAAGATATATGTCCTCCCCAATCAAGACTATGTCCTTTTCCTGTGAAGGCAGGGATGGTACTCTCTTGTGGTGACCAGAAATTCATCCTGAATCCGGGAAACGTTTCCTTGATGCTACTGCTGTCAAACCTCATGCACCATTGCACACTTTGATTTTAGCACATGGGAATTTTTTCAGCTCATCCTTGTTCAATTGCACTCTGTTTTTTTAGGATCATGGCACCAGCCTGTTGGGATCATTCAGAGGTGCGAATCTTTTCTCCCAGTATGTTTATTCACAAGAGATGGACATGCGGGAAGGGAAAGTGGGCAGCCCACTGCTGAAACACACATTTTTGCATGATGTAACTCTTGCCTTGAATGTTCTTCCCCTCTTTCTCCCTCTTCCCCGGAGCCGCCAGCACTGCTGCTGAAACAAGCACTTGATGGCTTTCCCTCTGCCTTTCCCCCGGTACTGCCGTCAGCTTCCCACTGGGACACCCTTGTCGGCGCGGCCGCAGCCCGGCCCCGAGCCCAGGGCAGGGACCTGCAGAGCTCCGGCTCTGCCGCAGGGTCTGTCCCCCCTGTCCCTGCTTGTCGCCCGCGGGCAACCCCGCGCCATCCCCGGCCTCTGGTGCCCTCCAGCGTCTCCTTCCCGGAACAATTCAGGGGAGCAAAACCCTTTAGAGATCCCCGTAGAGTGATGAACCTTCGGGATGCGTGAGCGTCAGGTGCTGAACTAAGGATTGAAACGAAATTAATTGGGCAAGCCTTGTGCCCCTGACTGAAGACAAGAAATCGAAGCGCCCAGCTGACATTAAGTCAGGCTGAGAAATACAAGCTTTGCTGCATTCAGTAAAGCAACACGGCACTCCTGGTTATGTGAGTAACAATTTGGAAAGCAGCCTTATCAAAGATATTCCCTGCATAACCATTTGCACCGTAGTTAAAAGGTGGCATTACCCGACACAGAATGAAAAGTTGTGATTTGTTCTGCGGCCGCTTTCACTGAAAAGAACACAAGTTGCAGACTGAAAGATCTTTAATCTGAATTCATTCTCTTCCTCTAGAGAAATAACTTCAACAAATTTATTGTTTGGCTCAGGATAATCTCATACACAAATTTAACACAAAACAAAAGCAGTCTGTTTGATTTGGCTGTTTCTAATTAAATTCAGCAGAATTCTGACCCTACTCAGCTATTCTCACGAGTACAGAATCACAGTCACAGGATGGGTGAGGTTGGAAGAGACCACATAGGGCCATCTTGTCCAGCCTCCTGCCTAAGCAGGACCATACTAGAGTACATGGTACAGGATTGTGTCCAGATGATCCTTGAGTAGCTTAAGTAAGGGATACTCTACAGCTTCCCTGGGAAACCTGTTCCAGTGTGTGGTCACCTGCATGGTAAAGTTCTTCCTCATATTTAGGTGGAACTTCCTGTGCTACATAGGAATTCTACTTAGAGAGTACATGGTGTCCTTCAAATGAAAAAAAGAATACGGTGCCATACGCTTGGGTAACATTCATCTTACAAGCATTCCACAAAAAAAAATCAGGGTAGCAATGTATAGGCCTCTACATACTGGGTTTCAGTTGCTATAATGGACACCTTAAATCTATGTGAGACCTAGAGCTAAATTATGGATAATTTACAGAAAGCCAGCTTTTGTTAACTAAATATGTCACTCATATTATTTAACTGTTTTTGAAGGAAAATGATGACATAATAAGCTCTGAAATATAGCTTATAAAATAAGTTTTCCCAAACCCTTAAGAAACAAGGCAAATATTATAAGAAATAAAGAATCCAGATAGTTTCTACTTTAATCTATGTTTACCTTAGCAGCGCTGGCAAATAATGCATTTGTCAAGACTTGCTTAAAATATTTTTGCATAGTTTAATTGTAACTTCTTTCTTTCTAGCAGTTTTTATGATACAGACTCTGGCTTGACTCCCCAAAACCATCCTTGAATTTTAAAGCGAAATCGTCCATTTTGTTTTCTCATAATCATCATCACTACCCAAGGCAGCCAGGACTAGTGGACATACCAGCACACGCACAGGTCAGCCATTCACTTCTGGACTGCAGTGTGGAGACCAGAGGAGCAAATAAATCCTCTTCTCCGGGCTTGACTTAGCAGCCATGGCTGGACACTCAGTGCCATTTGAAATGCTCTGCAGCACCTGGGCCATCTGCACAGGGGACATTTAGACAACTCAGTCCTGTCTGCCGGACTTGATGTGCAGGTAAGCACACCCACAGGCATGCAGTGGCTTTTCAGGTGCCCTAAGGAGCCCAGCTGCTGCTCCAGATGTGCATGGGTCTTGGTTCAGAGCCAGCAGGCTCACCTGGCTGCCTTGGCTCACCCAGCTGTGAGCAGCCTGGTTAGAAAAGGGAAATTGCTGTACATAAGAAATTATTGGTTGAAAATCATAAGAGAGAAAGGTCTGCCAGCCTGGGACTGCGAGGTTGAAAACTAGGCTTGGAAACCACAAGCATCCTTGAAAAGTGCAGCCAGGGACCTAGAAACCAGAGACATCACAAGGTACCAGGAATAAGCACAAACCCAAGAGACTGTAATGACAATTAACTGTCTGAGAAAATGGAAAACAACATGGAGATATAAAATTGCTGTGAAAAATCAGAAAACAGAATCATCTATTGGTGGTTAGAGGTGAAAAATAGAAATTAACATCATCTATTAACTGCTCGAAGCAGAATCTCCTACACACATTTATTTCTCTCTGTTATAAAATGGACTAAAATTGTCTCCCTTTGGGAACTTCCCAGCTGAGTCCCACATGAACTGTCCACTGTCTTGGACTCAGCGGGACTGCTGGCTGACTCAAGACTCTGTTAGGGATCTGGTTTGAAGGGAAACTCTGTCTGTTTTCTTACTGCTTGGGTCTTTCTTTCTTCCCTTCTTTTGGGGATGGCTGGGTCTCCCCTCCAGGATCAGTTTGTCCCTCTCTTTTGGGATGGTTTGGCTTCTCTGAAAGTCTGGCTAATTTGCTGACTATAAATATTATATATATTAAGCATATTTGCTGTTACATTGCTGTTGATCAGTTTGTTTCACTGGTAAGCTGCAATATTGTAATAGTACATACCTACTTGGCTGTTACTGTCATCGGGTGTACTACCATACTGCTTGATGCTAGTATTGATTGACACCATACTATTGACTGATACAGTATTACTGATTGCTGACAAGAATTGTAATAGCTTGACATATATTAATTCATATTCACTTTATTCATCTTCATATTAGCTGTAATAACTATCCGTGTACTTTCTAGCAGCGATTTTTGTGGTAATCTGTAAAAAAGTAGAAAATTTTAGAGGATAAAGCCTCTGTGTTCTTGTGTATTATGGAATTGTGGGAACCCACAGTCACGATCTCTGCACAGCTAAAGGCCAGGTAACCCTTCAGGTTGTGACCTATAGAATCACGCTTTGAACCAAGTCCTTGGTGACAAAACACAGGGAAAAATTTTTGGCATCTTAAACCCTCTCATCTGTGGCACAACTTAATTGCTCTTCAGAATATGGAATATTTTTTCCTTGAAATTTAGATGTTTTTATTTTTGGTACTGCTACCCATACAATCCAAATGAAAACATGTTCAGTTGCTAATCAGACATCTGATTTATCATCACTTCTTGTTAGGCATTTTGATTACAACTAAAGACCATGAAATTCGTTGTTAAAAAGCAAGTTGTTGTCCTTGTAACAAAATGGAAAAGATAAAAGTGGCTCCAGTGTCACATTGTGCAGCTTATTGTGAAGGTGGATTGACAGCCTGGGTGTAACAAACATTGCAGTTGGCTGATAGGAAAGCAAGGATCAGCCTGGGGATCAGAAAACAAAGCATATTTCAGCTGCAACCAAGTGTTCATCAGAAAGACAGTCTCGCAGTTTCCAATTGATTTTACAATAAGAGGAATTTGTTTGTGCCATGTGTCGTCAGTTTTATTTAAAGCACACAATGAAAAATACCAACATGCTGTTTTCCTCTTAATGACAACTTGCTGCAATACAAATTTCAATTTTTAAGTAGTAACATTCTCACATTACACTTACAGATTTTTTCTGTTGTAATATGTTCCCTTGTGTTATCACAGTCCATCTTTAAAGTGTACACTTAGAAAACCCTTCTGTATGAGCAATGTAACACTTATAAGCCAGGAAAATGCTTTATACAAATAAGTTATATTTTTAACTTTTCTTGTCAATAAAGAAACTGCTAAGACTGCAACTAGAGTAATAACATCTTCCTTTCACAGTGTATCTAAATGTGTGTGTTCCCATTCTTGCTAACAGAAATTGCCTTATTCCTCATAAGTTTATTAATTGCTTATATTGTTATCAAAAATTTTCATTGAGACAAGCATGGCAAAACTTATCTGGTATTAACCAAATCTCTTATACCAGCTGTATAGAATTGCACGTATTTTCCTTTATTCTTTAGGGAACTTTTGGGAACAGAGCTCTGAGCAGGGTCACACTTGCAAATGAGCACCAGCAGCTCATTTTTTATCAAGGTTGTAGGTGTGATCCTCATACAGGCCATTCACTTAAAAGTTGGACTCTGTGATCCTTGTGTCTCCCAACTCAGAATATTCTATGATTCTGTGATGTTTCACTCTTTTTTATCCAGTAGGCATTTCAAAATGTGTCCTTTTCTTTATTGTGGCCACAAGCAATTAGATTTTTACAGATTCACAGTTGAGCGTTAATGTACTGTTCACATCTATGCACCTTCTTTGGTGCTCTGATAGTCACTCAGTTATGGGTAAGAAAAGAGAAACTAAGAGAAAAGAGACCTTCCTCTTTCAAGGAGAAGTCAAAGTATAAATCTGTGCATTACAATGTTTTTGATTACTTATATAAGACAGATCTTTGACAAAAAAGATGGGAAGATTCAATGTAAAAAGGTCAAGAACCTATAGCAGGACTATTTGCTTCAATTGTATTCTCTGAGCAGATGAATTTGGACTTTGAAAAAGATCTCCCAGCTTGGAGATGGGTTACAATGGACTGAAAATTCAGTTCAACTGAGAATTGAAGCTACAGACAATTGAAAAGTTAGCTTTGCTTTTCTTCAGAAAGATGATGAAAATCTCAGTTAGGGAACATAAGGAAAGATGCTTATGGAAAGGTATGTGTTGAAGTAGGTGCTTCTTTCCAGCACATTTTTCTCAAACATCCTTGAGGACTAGGAACAAAATCTTAGTTTGCTAATGGTTCTAAGTGGCTTCATCTTGGCCTTTCCATGGACTGGAGCACCTCCCGTCCTGTATGTTGCACAAAAACCTTTGGAGTATATACAAGATTTCATTGAGCAGCCATTCCAAGGAAATACTATCCTTAGGGGGTAATTGAGTCTCAAAAAAAATGCCCTATGCTGGTATGGTAAGTGAATGGTGATGTTGAGGATCAGTCTAACACCTTCATGTTGGCTTTAATTAGACACTGATGTTTGTCTACTCATCGATTTAGTTCTTGTATTTTATTTTTCCAAATATAAATCTTTGAGAATAACTTCTGTAGCAGAAGTCCCACTGAGTTCAAGAAGGTATGCAAGCTCGTACAACTATTTGTGTGACTGTGTGGGTTTGCAACTAGAATCACCAAGCCCAGCTGCTACTAAGGAAAAACTGCTCCTAAACCCAGTATGGTTTGGTAAGAGTTAAAACCGTGATATAAACTAATCTAGGTTTCAGGATAATATAAATGTTCTTACTCAATCATTTAATCCATTGCATCCTTTTTCCTGCAAGAACTGCCATTTAAAAATCTCACCACAAAGAACTTTTCAACACCTCATTGGGCTTGGTTGATGCTAATTTTGCCTGCTTCCCTATTTGACGGATTCAAGTTTACTGGACTCTTGACTGATCCACAGATAATCTTGCAGGTTAACTTCAAGAAGAGATTAAATGATCATGATCTCATCTTGATTAAGCATTAAACACATCTTCCTTTCATCACAATTTTCCAACAGTAACTTCCTCCCTCACAATCTCTAACACACTCTCCCCTAAACAGTCAGGAATATACAAGAAAACAAACCCTAGCAAAATGCTTCACTCACAGGCTGAGGAAATCTTATTTTCCAGATCTGAATTTGAAGCACAGGTGTCAACTATAAAATGCATGGACATGTTATACGGACTTTCAAGGATAAAAGCTTATATTATTTTGTTTTGTTTGGGGTTTTTTTCTACTACTAGTATAGCATTAAAGAAGATCCCTGTAGTGCTTTAACAATCTGCATCTCATACAGTAGGAAGCACTCTGCTCTACTTAATATTAGTGTATACTAATAGTGTATACTTCCTTGTACTTTAAAACTTCTTTTTGGTATATACAATATTTCAAGTACAACCAAGATGTCGTTATTAAACATCTAGAGATCAAAAATATGGTATCAGACAATGAAAGAACACCATCCCATAAAACAGAACATACAAATAATTTTCACAGTTCTAACAAAATAAGGTCATACATAAAAATGTCACAAATAGCTCAGTACATAGTATGATTAAACATAATAAGTCCAGCTAATAGTGTCACATATTAAGGGCCAAATCCTGGCTCAATGTGCAGTTGAAGCCTAAACAGATGTTTAGAGAAAATAACGTAAAGCCACCCTGAAGTGTAATATTGGTAACAATACCATTTGTTAATCTACTTAAGATTTTTGGCCTAAGTATGTACCTAACTTGTGCTACAGAAGGGACACATGGCCAGTGGTATTTGACTCCTGTCCTAGAACATGTCTTCATGGATTTGTCATGGCCAAGGGCACTGGAGGCAGAGGAGCAGTCTTCCTTCTGGGTATGACAGTTTTATCTACTGTTCTGCCAGAATTTGGCCAAGAGTTCAAAATCCTGTACATCTTATTCAATAGCCCCACTGAAGCCAATGGAACCTTTTTTGTGAGTAAGATGAAAAGGATTTGGCCCCTAAAGTTTTTAACCCTTTAAGTAGTAAGAAGTTTCATTGCACTTAGCCCATCATTCATAAATAATTTACTACTCAAAAACAAGATGGTTGTTGATGTATATGAAGTGTTGGCTCACAAACAGGAAAGCATGTAGCAATGACTGACTATTCATAGAGTTTTGGAACTGAATTCCTAAAGGGAAAAAGAGACACTTGCACAAAACAATTCCATCCAATGTCTGAGGCCATAGTAGTTGTTTTTTCAATTAGTAAATACAACATTATGGATACCTTATAAAAACTAAATAACTACACCATGTATACAGTTATAATGGCCTGTGTACAGGTGTCTTCATTGGACTGAATGGATAAAAAAATTTTACAAAAAAATATTGGAACAGATGGTTATGTCTAAAGAGCTTCCTAAATGCATTCATATGGAACACATGGTCATGACTTGGGAAAATAGAAATTTTTCTCTCCTTCAGGAAAAGCTTTTGGTGACTGGAATGGGCAAGAACAGAATTTTCATACTTAAAGTAATTTTACTCTGTTATTCTGTTCCGTATTTGTTATTAATTTGAATTATGCAGGGTAGAGAACAATTATATGCCAATTAAATGAATCACAATTATATGACAGTGCTACTCTGACCACAAGTCATTGTGGGGCAGTATATTCTAATAACATGCAGCACTCAAAAATACAACTTGAAACTTAAAATTGCACAGTGAGGATGCACACATGAACCCTAAATTAGAACTGGAAAACAGTACTGAGTACCATGGAGTTTAATCTCAACCGACAGAGTGAATTACTTCATCCCTAATACCATGTCACGCTCATGCTGATCCTCAATATACAGCTTTAACAAAGCTACAAAGAGCTTGGGTCTTGAAAATGCTTGCCTCGACAACATCTGCACTGACAGACAGTTTTATAGTGTTCCCTTTTTACAAATGAGATAAAAATTTGTCTGCCTCATAAACATTACTAAGAGCATGGCCTCTCATTGGCACTGAAGCCTGGAACTGTGTCAATGATAATCTGAGGAAACTGAATGTGAAGTCTCTATGAATTGGTTAAGGTGAGTGAACTGCTGTCCTTCTGGTTATATTAAATCATTTTAATTCCTTGTATTCCCTCTTTTCTCCCCAAAAGAAGGATGTAGACATTTTGTGTTAACAGCAGTCCTTTGGTATCAAATCCTCAGGGGACATGATGGGCTGCATATCCCTTTGGCTATGGGAATAGGATTAGGTTTCATAATTAATTCCCCCATTTCATGCTGAAATCAGGAAGAAAAGTTCTTGGAAAGTAAACTAAGTTTGGTGAAGATTCCACTCTATTCACTGGGAAAACTTCAACACAAAGAGCATTAGTCTAGCCTTTGGAATAATGTGAATAAAATCTCCATAAAAAGGGATGTAATGAAGGCTTCAGAAGGAGACGCGTAATGGTATGCCCAGGAGAAGGTTGTGTGGGTGTTGTTGTGCCTATACCTGGCAAGAAAGGTGTTAAGGTTGAGGTATCTCTTTGTTTCTCTTAAGGGAGGCTTTCCATGATTCCCTGTTTTCCACATAAATTCTAAAGGGCAGATCCTGAAGTCTTTATTCCATCTTTGCTCCTCACTCCACTGGTTATGTAAGAGATTTTGCTCTATCCATCTTCCCCATGTTCAGATGCCACTAGCCCTTGGTGTCTCCTGGCATGAACTCAGCCTCCAGGATTTTCCACCTGGAATGAGAGGGGTGTCTCCCTAGCATGAGGAGGAGGATGAGGCCATGCTCCTTGATGCACATGGAGGTCAGGAGAGCCATCTGGCACCCAAGGTAGCCCTTGGGGCTGGCCCATAGTGCTTAGGAAAGCTGAAGTATTTTGTGGATTCAGATCTTGAAAGCCATGTCACAGCATTTGATATAGGAATTAAAGGGTTTCATGACAGAAGATGAGGGTCTTCTACCTACTGAAGGAGAAAGTGCTTTGAGAATTTTTTGTGACTACTACTGCCCCCTCCAAAAAGTATGCACATGCTATATGCAATATTTTTGGTTTGCCTTTTTTCCCCCTTCTGTTTGTGAAAATAGAAAATGCTTAGAAAAGAACAAAACTGAAGCATTTTATGATGACATGGCACATTTCTGATCTATATTGAGATTTATTACTAGTCATATTTGACTTCCATATTGGGTTCTGAAAGCGTTTAAAACTTAGTATTAAAAAGCCTCATAATCTTCTGAAGCAAGTTTATCTCAATTTTACAGGTAAGGAAACCAAGGCATAAAGAAATGAAATGAAATTATTTGCCACAGATGCTATAGTAAGTCAGGAAAAAGCAGCAAAGTCAGGAAGATAAGGAATTTATGTGATTATAGGTTAACTCTCTCTTCCTGCTAAAAAATTGGATCTTATCCCTAATGTGCTGTTTCATGCCACCTGTACTAAAGTTCATGAAAACTGGCCAGTTTGCACTGTTAAAACATTTGCAAAGCCAATGATTTATTTTCCATATAAGCACAAAAATTCTACTTAAAGGGTTAATTATACTGCTGTGCTGGTAAACATTTTTACTTATTGCTGGTTAGACCTGTCTTTAGATACTGACTGGCACAGAAGAGACTGAGCTGGCCCTGGACTCCCTCGTCTTGGTGTTGGGCATGGATATAGTACAGCAGGATACGCCCACAGTGGCCTCAGGCAGCTCATCTTCCTCTGTCCATTCATTGAGATCTGGGTTATAGCACTGAATGCATTTCTTGTACTTTTTCTCTATTTCATTCCAGCCACCCACTAAGTAAATTTTCCCGTTAAGGGTGGAGGCACCAGCCGTGCTAACTCCGGTTTGAAGCGGCGCCACGTAATTCCATTGCCCCGTGTACGGGCTGTAACACTCCACAGGGAGAACATCGACCCTTTCAGCTCGCCCCCCCAGCTGAGACCCACCCATGACATAGACCCTCTCCAGAAGGGACACTGCGCAGTGCCAGCCCCTCGGGGTGCTGAGGCTGGCCTTATCCTGCCAGCTATCTTTGCTGGGGTCGTACATGCACACCGAGCGAGAGTAAGCGTTATTGATGTAACCTCCTGTGACCAGGATCTGGCCATCCACCACGGCGCTGGCATGGCAGCACCGGGGCACCTCCAGCGGGGCCTTCATCTGCCACTGATTAGTTGCAGGCACATAGCACTCGACAGAGGAGAGGCAGCCCTCGGAGTTGCGGCCGCCCACTGCGAAGAGGAGGCCACTGAACACATTCAGGCTGAAGTGGGTGCGTCGCTGATTCATGTTTGCCAAGTGAATCCAGCTGTTGAAACGAGGGTCATATCTGAAAGGATTAAAAAAAGAAAGTAACAGTCTTATATACTGCTCTGCTAAATTATACAGGACTCTTATGCCATTGCTGCAAGAGCAAAGTTGCTAAAATTTTAGTTAGTTACTTAGCCTATTAAAAGTCAGCATGATGAAACTGGTATTCCTGATTAAATTTCCAAATAAATTTAGGTTTTGATTGGAGGAAAAACATGTTTGTATCATTCAAACCTGGTATTATTTTAATGAAGTAAATCTGATTCTTCTGTAATTTGATTTTGTACAATAATCTCATTAGAATACTGGGAAGAGATACTTTCAAGATACAGTAGAAATTTTAGAAGTTTCTTTGCAATTTATACCCACAACAAAGATGTCTAAATTTACTCATAGAGATTTTAAAAACTAAGTGGTGATTTATACTTGCATCCTCTTAGTGCTTTCTAAATGGTGAATATGCTTTCCCTGCCACTCACATGCACTAAGTTTTACATGGAAAGAGCATCTGTGTTTTCTAACACCATTCCTATATGAAATAACATTCTTTGTCCTTGACCTTTAAATGAGCAACTTTGAAATAGGAAATGGCAAATTATGACTCCCGAAGATGCTGAGTAAGGTACATTAGTAGACCCTCATACTTCTGTTGCATGCTAAGGGGACCAGAGAATCACATGAGAAAAAGACTATGAGAAGGTAAATACTAATTGTTACATGTCATTCAGCATTGTCATCTGCAAGTCCACAGACATACTGATGTGACCTGACATGCTCAAAGTTATGGGCATGATGAGGATTCCCTCACCTCCTCCCTGCTACCAAGGTGTGCAGTGAGCACACAGCTCCTTGTGACAACGTGAGGCATAGCTTAAAGGCACAAGGTCAAGAGAGCAGCAGTATAGCCTCTTTTATGTGAGATATTTTTCTGACAAAGTAGGTTACACAACAAAATTGATCTAGAGAAGGTTCTTCATTCATTAACTTTGTTTACTGGTTGATGTCCTCAGGAGAAGCTGACTGTTCCTTCTGGGAGCAGAAGAGAAAGCACTGGTAGGACTGTGACCATTGCATGACCATAATCTGTTAGTAGATAAAAGGTAGATAAAAGTTTTCTCACCCCCAGCCCTTGCTTCAAGATACTGTGCACTGCCAGCTTTTAGGCTGAACTATTTAAAAACTAGTACTACCCATGTGCCATTGCATGTTAGCGTATGCACTTTTCTGACCTTGCTATCACCAGTGCAGTCTCAGATGATTATGGATAGAAACTGTAGGATTTCAGAAGTGAGTTATTATTTGGGGTACACTGTAAAAGACAACCTTCGAGCAATGGTACCACTGTTTCTAAATTCTAGATAATAATAAAAAAAAATAAAGGATATGAAATGCAATATAAAAGCTGTTGAAAATATGATGAATGGTGCATAGAAAGTGAAGTGTATAATACTTAAAAGGTGTTTTTCTGAACTTTCTGTGAGGCATCAAAAGCTTTCAAAAATTTGAGAAGTCTCCTTAGAACATCCCATGACTTCCTATTTATGTTCCTATCTATTTCCTCCACTTGGAATAAGTTTTCTCAGTTTTTTCCTCACTTCTCAGTGTGCGTGTGTAACCATGGTGAAGTTTTTTGGATAACTCCAGTTGCATGTTTCTGCTCATTCAAAGTTTAATATAGAATAGCATCTATACCTCCCCCACACTGTCCCCTTTCTCTTTATCCAAGTGGTCAGTGTTGCACGACACAAACCAGCTTAGTCTATCCACCTGCCTTCTGTGGAACAGATACCTCTATCCCTTTTAAAGAAATAGCTGGTTACCTGCAGAAATTGCTGACTGCATGCTTGGCTTGGTTCCTGGCATCATTCTGGTCTTCTCCACCAGCCACATAGAGAAATCCATCCATCACTGTGACACACTGATTAAAACTCTTAGCAGGCATTTCACTTAGCTTCTTCCACCCGTTTTCAGGATCTCTGTATAAGATGTCTCTGCTAAGAGACTTTTCTGTTAAAGCAGGGCGTCCCCCAACAGTAACTAAGACTCTGAAACCTCCACGGATCCTTGTTCTTCTGGACTGGAGTGTATTCTGGTGATAGGGAAGCAAGTGATAGTTCATGGCATCCACTAGGAGCTTATGGCAGTCTGCATCTTGCATCATTCTTGGCACAGTCTGAACGTAATTGACAAGGTCTTGGGCTGAGATGGTACCAAAACGGATGTTACTTAAGAGATTGGCAGCAAACTTTACTCTTTTTTGGTCAAATTCCAGCCATTTTATTGCAATCTGGAACGCAACAATTTCAGAAGGCAACTGCAAGTCATCATCTGCAAGAAGTTCATTAATCTGATCAAAAGTAAGTTTTAGGAACTGATCAGTTTCTGAAAATTCAATAAAGTTGTCTTTAATAAATTTGTGCGCTGCTTCCTTGGTTGTTTTTAGTCCATATGTTTCTGCAATATTGGCAATGTACATACAGTTCTCAACACTGATTTCTTGGACGAGGAAATCACAGCACATCTTTGTAAGAGTGTGAATCTGTAGATAAATTGCTGTGGAAATAATACTACCTATTGTGTAAAGTGAGAGAGTAAGTTTTCCAGTGTAAGCATAGGTGATAACAGTAGCTAGACCCACTGGGGACACATCATTGAGGTCCACTCTTTGAGTGGATGGATCTTTCTTTAAGATGTTGTGAAAGTATTCACTGCTTGAGGCCATCACTACCTTATGAACACTGAAGGATTTGGTTTTGGTACTGATAGTCAAGTCACAAAGGAAATTTTCTTGTCTCATTTTGCTTAGACCTTCCAAGAGGTTTGGGCAGTATGATGGGTCAGAAACCTCAGATGAGATGCAGCTGAAACCATTTCCTCCTTCTAAGAGTCCATTCAAGCCATTTAGTTTACTGAGGGGGCCATCTTCAACAATGATAGTTGTTTCATTGATATCTGCTTTGTTCTTTTTCACATTCTTCTTCTTAGGGGCCATGACTGCAATGAAATATTACAGCCAAGCACTTGCTAAAAATAAAATTAAACACCACAGTTGTGAAATTTAATAGCTATGTGATTGTGCAACAAATCTAACCTTTGTCAATACATATAATGCCACAAAATCAAACACACAGGATAAGCTGTCTTCCTAAATTCTAGGTTGTAGCATGGCTGCTTATTAATAACAATCAATACTCCAGCTGTGAAGAATACACCCACAAGTAATTTAGTAATTCCTTTTTGTTTTAAATAACAAGGTCATAAATTAACATTCACCTATTATCACCACATTCAGAAAGTTAAATTTTCTAAATGGGTTTGCCAAAATGTAAAATTTTGTATATATTTATTTAAATCAGACGGGTTCTAGACCTGAATTCATTAGCCTGAAACACAGGAAAAATACGGGCCCCCAACTTTGTTCATCCTTACTCGAGGGCTGGTACAGACTTACAGGTGAGTTCAGAACTTGATCAGGAAATACTAAGACTGGGAAAAATTCTTAAAGAAACAAAAGTGAGATGAGACATAAAGAGAAAAAGGATTTTAATATTATGTCATATTGATTTTAGATTTAGGTTCTGCTCTAAACTGCTTTCAGGTTTTTGTAACTTTTGATTTTATAGACTGATAGTGCTCTATTTCCCATGTCAGATGTGCAAATACTTTCTGCTCATAGCATACTTTGATTGCTTTTCAGTATCAATAATTTGAAATCTATAATCCTACTTTGAGGATTTTGTGGAGATTTGGGAGAAGATGTTTTCTATTTGAAAAAATGTCACGCAAACTATCAGGATGTGTCATTTCAAACAAGTTCTGCATATGTGAAGGTAAGACTCAGTCCCATACAGTTATGTTAGAACACATTTAAATTATATGTATCAGCACTAGGCGAGCTCTCAATGAAATGAAGAGCCACATTTTTGTCAAATGCAATGTGAGACAGGCCCTAGTAACAAAGGAATTACTTCAAACAAAAATACATATGTGCAACTATACTTGAAGGAAAGCACTGATCTTCAATAACATAGTTTAAACAGAATTGTGGAGCTCAGCATTCAAATAGATTCAAACATAGCATTTATCTCCAGTATACCCATTGATTTTAAAACAATTTACACATGTTAATTGTCTTTGTGATCCTTGCAGTCATGAAAACCTAACATGAAAAAATGCTAATTAATGATAAATCAAATGCCTGGTTTATTGTAGATAACTTAATAAAAAGACTTCAGTAATATTTCAATCTAGAATCTCAGCACGTCATTTATTCCTTAAGTATACAGCATGTAACAAAATGGTAATTTAATTATAGAAAGGAATGGTTGCTGCCTGTGAGCACCAGTTTTTTGCTGCTGCTGCTGCTGGGTGACGACCAAGTGCAGAGCAGGCGAGGGAGAGGGACATGTGTGCCCCAAGTGTCAGTGTCAACCCGTGCTGACGTGAGCTGTGATCCCTGATATGCCAGTGTGCCAGCGCAGGGGTCAGCTGCTGCCTGGCTGCCCCGCTCCGGCTGCATTCCAGGAGCTGCATCTGTTGAGACCTATCAGAGTCACCTCCCAGAATAGCAACCTCCCAGCAGCTTGCCATTTTAAGACAGGTTCACTTGAAGGTAGAGCTGGTGCTTTAGTACACTTGACTGTTTAACACAAATTTTGTTGCAAAAAACCTATGATGTTGCAAGCATTGTGTATATTTGTTGGCATGGAAAAAAAGTGAAACAAAACTTTTGGATATCTTTGTCTGTTATACACATATTTATAGCTTTGCATATTAATAGTCACAATTTAAAGTTGGTGAGCACATATTCTTTCGGCAGCTGTATCTGTTGTTCTAAGTATTTTTAGAGACTTGTAACTTAAAATTTTTAATATATGTAGCACTTAATGCTTATTGCCTCATTGCTTCATCGCAGAGCTCATTTAAATATGACATTTTAAGCTCTCTGTTCAAATTCTTACTATCCAAAGTTTTTCGTGAGAAACACTTTCCCCTCAGCAGAAAATTCATAAGCGAGCCTAGTGTACAAGCACTGTAAGTGACGGGTCATGTTCTTACTATCAGAAGTTTTTCCTGAGAAACACTTTCTCCTCAGCAGAAATTTCACAAGCTAGCCTAGTGTACAAGCACTGTAAGTGACAGGGCATGTAAACCCAGTGAAACAAATCAAACAATCCTATAATAAAACCAAGTAATTGAACTTTGAAAATCCTGGTTGATTTGGTTTTCTATAATTGTTTGCTTTCACCTCATTTATTTTAGCTTAAGTACCAGTCATGCCAAAAGATACTTGGGGTCCCAAAACAATGCATTCAACCAACCAGCCTCCCCCCCCCCCCCCC